>WBNH01003258.1:0-145756 GCA_013401255.1 Urocolius indicus
GGGGGGGGGGGGAGGGTTCAGGCAGGATGAAGCAGCTGAGCACCAGTTAATTTAGCTGGAAAGGTGCTGTCCAATTAGAAACCATCAACAGTGATTAGAGATTTGTTTCTCTCATTTTGAAGTGAGGTGTCTTTTGTTAAGCCCAGCTTTCTCCAGCACAGCCCTTGCAAGAGGTGAGGGCACCTGGGAGCCTTCCTGGCAAAAGTCCCTCTCTAGAAAGACATTCCCCTGCTCTGAAGCCCTTTCCCTATGCAATACGTGGGACAATTTCCTGGGGTGGAGGGGATGCTTATTATCAGGGACATGGTCAAAGGTGACAGCATCCTAAAGTGTAAGCTGGCACCTCAGAGGCTGGCATCCCTCCTTCCTCACTTGACATGCCATGGCAGTAGCTGAGGGGGGTGGTATGGACAACTGGCATGGAATTATGCTGGGAAAGAGAGCGTTGCTGATGCTGTTTCCGTGCCATTCCTGCTGTGGGAAAGCAGTAACATGCCTGACAGCTCACCCTCACTCCAGGAGTCGTGCATGTGCTCAGGACATGTCCCAGCTGCTCATCATTTCAGATGGTGGTGGATTGCCTGTTGTGCTGAGTGCTCACACACACAGAGCACGTGCAAGCAGGCAGCATAACTGGCACGCTAGTCCCTCCCTGGTAATGAAAAGTCCATGCTGCCTCGGGCTCCTTAGCCTGAAGTTAAACTCTGTATTGGCTGCAACTGATTGCAGAGCAGGGCATAGGGTGGCTGCAGAGCAAATCACAGCTCAGCACTCCAGACATTTGCACCCCCTCCCAAAGCCCATGTCATGTTGCCATCAGACACATTCCAGAAGTCCTTGTTTTCTAGGCATGAAAACATTTTAACAATCAACAGAAATTCTCCCGATTACATGGTTGTACTCGGCTGCTGAAAGCAGACTCTCATTAGGATAGGCAGAGAGCAATTATTGTAATGCAGAGAGCAGCCTTCCACATGGCAGACTTGGACTAACATATCTTTCCCACCTCCAGCAGCTGGGATCATCGGTTAATGCTCCAAGTTTGCAAAATCTTATTAAGATTCTCACTGAAAACACATGAGCAGCTCCACTAAAATCAGAGCTTGGTAAAAATCTGTCTGTAATGAGATCCACGAAGGTTTTAGCATTCAATTTAGTGGGGACGGTATTTTATCTGTAGGTTTCAAAGGGTTTTACCTTCCTTTCACTCCTTCCCACCACTAGCTACTTGGATGGATACTTGTTCCTTGACATGCTGGTCATTAAAATGATACAGGACTAGATTTCAAACCTGATTATGCTGGGAAATATTCACCAACCAAAAAAAGAGAAAAATCTTCAAAGTTCTTCATTTATACACTTTTTCCAAAGAAGTCTTGAGCAGATTTTCATGTGTCTGCAGCATTACTGCAGCTCCTAAAAAAAAGAAAAAGACAACACAATGAAACTGAGCCACAAATTGCTTCACGATTATTTTTTACCACCTAATTTGTTGCACGAGGCTGGAGGCTTGCTCTTTGCATACTGTAATCCTGCCGCAAACTCAGGAACAGCCCGAAAGGCCACAGAGCAGATGAGGTATTCATTATCATCTCTCTCATGTTGCAGCTGCAACAGAGGCCCTGGAGAATTTGCCCAGCATGATATTTGCAAATGCCTGTTTGCCTCTATATTAGCTCAGCTAGAGTACTGCTGCTGAAGATGACGTTTCCTCCTACAGCCCTGCTCCTATCCAGCAAGCACAGCCATGCCAACCTGGAAAGTGCAAGCTGGACCAACTTGCATGGGATGCTCTGTCCAAGCTCACTGCCTGGCCTCTGATGATACACCTGGGACAAGGAGCAAAGATCCCACCACAGCTCAGGCTGGAGCTACTCATGCTCAGCGAGCCAAAGGCTCAGGATGTTCCAGGATGTGTAGATTTTTGCAGTGAATTATGGTGCTTATTGATGAGACAGGGAAGTTACAGCAAAACCACTAACTCCACAATGAAAGGGCTCTTATACGCTCTGTTGCAGAGGTGGTGACGACTGCCAATTTCACACAATTCACTTTCAGGCACAAGAGCAGCACAAACTGGTTTAAGTCAATTTCTGAATGATGAATGCTGACTTGAAAGGCTTCCAGTATGACATAATTACTGTGCTTTAATGTGCAATGCACAATGGTCTATATGTATCTCAGTGGGAATCTCAGTGGGGCTTCGTGGGCTCCTTTCCAAGTAACCTCCACCGGGAGTCACACTGAGAGTCCTACAGGCTGACGTACAAATAGATCACATATTCATTCCTGAATTATTTCTGTGCAGAACCAGACGTGAGAGATCCAGGGCCATATTCACTGATGTGTGGCAGCACACAATTGTATCCAGTTGCTGTGAGTACAGCCTGTTTTCTCTCTTTGGCCTGAAGTATTTTGCTTTGGCTAATGCATGCACACCTTAATCTTCAGTCGCCCAGAAACGGACACCTCTAATGAACTCACTATGGCTTTAAATAAAGGCTTGTTCTCAGTGAGTAAGGTCAGGGAGAGGAGATTCAATCACTTGTCCTGAGCAAAGGCCAAATGGAATGAAGAATTAATTTACCTATTTCCAGCTGAACACTTTGAGATTTCACCTAGCCCTCAAAATGTATCGTAATCCTCTATAATGATTGTCCTACTGCAAAGACTGACCTACTGGTACTGTTGTTGGATGGAGACTGAAATACTCAGCTTCAACCTTATCATCCTGAATACCTCAACACTTGGCAGGTATGGCTTTTTAATCCCTGCTAGAGGCCCAGGTACCCTGGCAATGAGCAGAGGATAAATGCATTCATGAAAAAGAAACCCTCTCTTACGAATCAGTTCCTGGTCCAGAGTTTAAACTTTTCTCCACAGCTCAGAGTTATTTGAAGCAGGGATTTTCACCTGGGCTCATTTCCAGTCAGCATCATAGCTGTACTGGTTTTGTACCACCGTGCTGCTCTTAGCCCTTGGTCATGGTAGACTGTTGCAATTCGCCTTGTGGAAATGAGCCGGTGGGATGCTGGGCAAACAAAAGCAGTCCTTTGTCACAGCCAACAAGTCTTCCTCCCAGAGACAGTGTTTCCAGCCCACGGGATGGAAGGAGGAATATCTTACTGACATTATGGGCAACTCCATTTCCCTGTTTGGTTTTGCGTTGCCAAATGCCTGGGGTGGAGGCAAAGGCAGCTATGAGGGGCTGTTGAAAGGACTTGGGAGAGTGAAAACAACTGTATGAAGAAGTGCACTCCAGGTAGGCAACTTCAAAGGCATGAAGGCAACAACGGCTGAGCACATCCCAGGTGAAGCAAGTTATTCTTCACAGAGCTAAGCCTTGGATCAAAGGAGACCTCAAACCTCCAAGACCCTGGAAGGCACAGCAGGTTTGGGTGGGTGGAAGCAAAAACAATGAAGAGCAAAGGAGGATTCCCTTCGACACAGTCAGGGCAGGCCACGAACAGATGAGTTCGTTACCCGCTGCAAGCAGTTAGTTGCCTGACACACAGCAGAAGGTGTAAGACCCATTTTTACTCCGGGAAGGAAGGTTTATATGAGGATACAGCTTCCTCTCCACCCTCAAACTTTTAAACCAGCTTTCCATTTTTAACCACATTCAAAAGAGGGGTAGATGCCCGCAAGATAATGCTCCTACTGATTTGTTTCTCACTGAACAGACAAAGAAAATTTCATCACCCACATAACAAAAAAAGGAGGGAAATTCAACCAAGGGAAGAGAAAGAGAGAAGGAATGTCTCTGTTCCCATTAGCCACTGGCTAGCTGGGAGATTGGCTCACCCTTATCTCCCACCCAGCCAGGAGTGGGAGGAGACAGAGGGCAGAAGAATTAGGAGACATAGCAGTTTCTGAGTTATTTTTCATCAGTTGATACCCTATGCTTCAATGCAATTTTTTTACACAAGCTCGAAACCCACCAAATTCACAGTGGGGACAACACAAGGGAGTTAGTATCCTGGTCTTGTGACTAGGTGAGGAACGGTGTCTGGGAAGGGAAAGATCAGAAATTAAATCTTAGGGCACAGCTTAGAGAGAGCTCAGAGGTGAAAGACCCTATAATAATATAGCAAACCATGTAAAATAAACACGTAAAATAAACACATAAAATATACTAAGGAATGGATAAAGCCGAACTGTTAGGCTCCAGCAGAACTGCTAGTACAGAAGTAACAGGGACTCAGGACCTCTGGTCAGAGCAAAAGGATGCTCCACCAATTAGGACATTCACTTGGGGTTTAAGACATCCCTGAGGAGCTTCTCTGCCACAGTTTTCACAGGTAGCCTTGTGCACATTACCTGCCCTCTGCCAAGATCCCAAAAACTGAGTTGAAACTCCCCAAAATCCTCAACAAATAGCTACAGCCCTTTCTGATCTGGTCATATTTGAGGCCTTTGGGTTGTTTCTGTTAAGACAACAGAACTGGAAATGCAGGTAGGTATATTGGTACAATCTTCTTTCTACCAGAAACACGCAGTTGTAATCCCAAGGCTGACTCACACATCTCTCTGCACAGAAGTACTCGCCACTTCCAGTCATCTTGCAGCCCAATGGAGTCTCTCCCTTGGGTTTCTTCATAGCTGTGGGGCCAGAGATGCTTTCATCTGCGCCTCTGGCTTCCTGATGGGTTTCCATATCTGCTTTCAGGGTTTTGTTTTAATTGCTCTTTCCTTATCAACCTCATCCCCGAAGGTCATACGTAATGGTGCCGTCACCAGAAATCAATTTAAACAAACAACACCTGGTGAAAGCCCTTCTTACACACACGCTACACAGGGGGAGAGGTCAGGACCTTCTCAAAGAATCAGGTCTCTTGGGGAGCAGTTACTCTTTCCAGGCCAGGTTTATAAGGAAGCAACTGATATAATTTGCAAAAGCTCGTTCTTTCAAAGCTCTGGTTTTTGAAAGTTCTTAGGTTTTTTTTTTTTTCTTTTTAAGGAACAAACCCTTCTTCAGGGTTCAGATATCAGCACTGCAAACCACAACAGCTGAGAGCTTGATTCTTATCCTGGCAGGATGAGCAGCCAAGAAGGAGAGAGCACTTCCATGGGTAAGAGCCTGTCTTCTTATCATGCTCTTCATGTCAGAGGCAAATGCTTTGGAGTCCAGCCCAGTTTCTGATTCCTGAGTGTGGCGCTGAGATCTGCAGCCCCACTGGGGGTGTGCAAAAAGAGCAGAGGGGGCCTGTGTAAACCCTCGTTTGCAGAGGACCTGCTCGTGAGCACAGCATGATCAGTGCCACATCCCACTTCTCCTCAGATGCCCCAGGACCCTGTTAATGCATCGGAATTTTTTGCACAGATGAGTAGGAAGTAGCCTTTGGCCAGTTAGAGGAATGGTTACTGCTCCTCAAAGACCTTTGCAGTGTGGTTTCTGGCCTGACTCCACTCTGCTTTTTTTTTGCTTAATCTCCATCAGCACTTGCTCTCCATCCTCCCTCTGAGCATTGCAGCCAGCACTCCCAGACAGGCTAATGGCCTCAGCAGTGACTCCACACCAATCCCACCAACCCTGTCCCATCCCACTGAATTCAAAGGAAAGCACCAAAGCACCATGCACACATGCTCAGAAATGAAGCCACTCAGAATAATGCACAACCATTGGCAGTGTGGCTTGTACCAAATGCAGGGCTGGGAAAAAAAACTTGAATGTAGCTGTTCTTCATTTTGTTTGCAGAAGAACAGGTTTAAGTTTGACCCAGGTGAAGCCTGGCTTATTCTTGCAGCTCTTTTCCCAAATCCAAAGAACCATTATATTTGAGCCTCTAAATGTCCTATAGCTCCTCTATAATCCTTACCCTTCTCCCACAATAAAACCCTCCAGTCTGACTCCTTTTGGTACGATTATCAAATACATCATTTGGGATGTGTGAGGATTCAGTAGTTTGACAGTGGATTTAAAGATATCTAGGTCCAGGTCCATCTGTAAACTTGCTAAAGGTGGCCTGTCAAAGATGGGCAGGGGAGTGGCAGATTTGGCCAGGGAGGGCTTGTTCGGCCAGCACACGCTGTCCCAAATATGCTTCTCCTGAAGCTGTCTGTAGGGGTTAAAGGCAGCAGAATCTCCACTTCATTTTAAATTCTGACAATATACCCAAACACTGAGGTTTTGTCAGGTCTCCAAGAACTTGTCTTCACTACTGAAAACCAGTTCTATTTCTTTTTTTCTGGAAGGTAACTAACGGCCAGAAGCTCTCTTGAGGTAAACAACACAGCCAAGATGGAGGACTTGAGTTTTACCGTGGGTAAACTCACCAAGGTCAATGCTGTGTTGTTGCTTGAAGCTGACCTCTGCGAATTTATCTCACAGTGTGCTTTAGTTTTACTGTCTCATTTGTGTTTTCACCTCAGGATATTGGATGAGCACTGGTTCCCTTGGGGTTGAAAAAAGAAAAAGAGAGATTTAAAAAATGTAGCAGCAAAGACAAGACCAAACAAACCTCTTTGAGGGGAAAATAACTCTACAGGGGCTAAAACAGCTGCTCTTTGTATAAGCTGACTGACACAGATGTATATGTTTTTCCCCACTGGCAGAAAACAGTGTAAACCGAAGAGACAAGCCTGCACACTCTAGGAAACGCTATCACCAGAAAGAAAATGCATCACTAGGAAAGTGTATTTGACTTACAGAAGTCTACCAACTCTTTCACAGAACAAATCTATGGAGGAGGAACTGCTCAGGAACTGCTTCTTTTACAGAAGATATTCTAATCCTGGTAAAAGCCCAAATAACAAAAACACGGTCCTGTGTTTGAGGTCAATAAAATTAATGTGAAGTTGGGAAAAAAAAAAGCCCAAATTCGTGCTGTTTCCAAAATTACACTATGTTCTGCTAGGAATAATTGCACAAGGGGAATAATTTTTTTTTTTAAGAAGCCTGCCTTCAACACAAGACTGCTCAAAGTCATTTAAGCATTGTATCTTAAAAGCATACACAGGGTTGAAAAGCGAAGCAAATCACCTTGTGCCCTCTGCCACACATGTGTAAATACTCCTGGATACAGCTGCAATCAGCGAGTTGGTGGTTGCTTTCCAAAGCGACTGTGGAGACTTTGGCCCACCGATATTTCAAGTGTCCCACACAAGGATATGAATGTCCAGCTCGTGACTTGGATGTTTGAAACACAAGTGATGAGTTCTGGAGGACATTGTACTCATTTTCTCTCTGCCATCAATTACACCTCTCCTTCCACCAAACCAACCCAACCCAACCCAACCCAACCCAACCCAACCCAACCCAACAAGTTTAGATAATAGTGTCTTTAACCTGTTGGCTCTTGAATTTTCATCCAGAGATTTCCAGCTGCACTTAATGTATTAATTTGATTGGTGTGAAAGAAGTAACAGTTAAGGAGAGCATAGAACTCCCAGCAAAGTTTTCCCTTTCCTTGCCTATTCTTGTGTAATAAAACAATCTATTTTCACAGAGATTTTCAATCAACAGAGTACCACAAACACAAGAAGAATCTCTGGTGTAGGTGGGGCAGGAAGTTCTATTATCTTCAGCTAGTATAAATGACCATAAAGTAACAGCAATCTTTGTGGATTTACATAGCTCAGTATGTACTCTCTGACCATCCATGCCCTTCCCTCTTTCTGGAAAATCCCCTTAGGCTCAGAATGTATATTTACCAAGAAACAAAGATGGCACAAGTCCACTCTTAGCTTGTATGTCATTTAAGGAATGAGGATGCTTTCTTTAATAGGGTGTTTGCTGACTGTTTACTGAAGAAACTGTCTCTTGCTGGAGGTCATTTTCAACTGCAGTGTGAGATCTGCTTTAAGGAGATTGCCTAGTGCAACCAGAACAACATTAGGAAACTCTGAAGTAACAGATTTTCTGAAGGTTTTGGTTTTTTTTTTTTTACAGAGGAAGTTGCTTTAACCTACATAACTACTCAGAAAATACATTTTCTGTTCCTAGGTTGTTTGACTTTAGGAGAACAATAAATTCCCAAGAGTTCTTACAAAGATCAGTCATGCCTCTTTGTTTTAATGGCATATTTTGAAGTTTTGCCTCCAGAATATTGATAAGAATCAAAGTAACTTTTGATATATGGTGTTAGATATGCTCCAGGAATAAGATCCCTCTAAAGTTAGACTGTCTGCAGACAACTCAGACCACCCACTTTCAGCTTAAACATAGCCTGTTCAAAGTCTGCAGCGATTCAGATCAGAGCAGTAGCTGTCTGCTCGAACCGTGAGATCTTGGCATTCATCAGACATGTCCAGCATGCATCTGATAACAGTTTAAACTGCCCAGGGCCATTGGAAGGCAGGTGAGGGAGAGCTAGGAAATATCAAAGCTGGAAACAGCCTAATCTTCAACTCAGCACACTACACATTTTGAATTTCACACAACATTCCACAAAATTCCCCAAGTCCCAAAAGCTTTCATCCAGTCAGTTTACAACATATGTGTGTTTTATTTGAAAATAAATTATTCAGTATTGCTTTTCCTTTCTTGTATCCAGCTGGCAACATTTTCAGTTCTACAGGAGCCAACATAACCTCCTATTAGTTATAGTATTGTCCATTTGTCCACGTCTTCAACTAACTTTCTGGAAAGCCTTTGGATGATGCACCCAGTTGACTTTTTAGGCAGTTAAGTCAGTGCTCTGGGAACTTCACATTGATGCTACTGAGACTTTGGCCATGCATCTCCTAGACTTTTTGATGCTTGGAGATGGGCACATGACCTAAACTGATCCATTTGCCTAGTCCAGTTAAGAGTTACCTCTCAAGCAGTTAGTTTCAGGGAACTGACTGTGGCAGAAAGCTCTGCTGCAAAAAGAAAGCATAACACTAAGGTGTGAGAGACATGGCAAAAGGAAACCAGCAACTACAGCAGACAGAGTGATGGAAACATCAGTGACAAGGCTGGTAGCTATCAGAAAACCTCTGGCAAGGAGAACTGGGAAATGTTTGATCAGGAATAGAGAGTAAGCCAGAAATTCTTGCTAGACAGCTACCTAAAACTACAACAGGCCTTCACCATGAATATTGTATTGATTTGCCTTTCATCACCTCAGCAAGATGACAGTGAACCAGATATGGCACAGAAGATGGGAACCAACAGATCTGGGCATACAGAAGCTGCTCAGTACTAAGAGAGAGAGACTCAGACATGTTAATCCCAGAAAAGGAAAAGAGGGAGAAACCAAAGCTTGTAAATGGTCCAAGGGAGGTGAATGGGTAGTTTTTACTTACTACCTCACATAATGCAAAAGCTGAGGGTCAGTCTGTGAAATTATCATTGGCAGATAAAAATGGGAGCAACAAGTAGCCACAAAAAAAAGGGATTTTTTTCAGCATGTATCACGGATTTAACCGTGGTGCTCCTCACCCTGAGGCATAGTAATGGCTGGAAATTTCCTTTGCTTAAGCAATAGCGGAGCCATTCGTGTAGGACAAAAGCCCCTCAAAAGTCTGTTTCATGCCAACTTTGACACATGAACTCTGCGTATTGCAGAGAAGTGGAAGAGCCTATCAGAGAGTTATCACTATATGCAAAGTTTTGTCCTGCTGCTTTTTCCCAGGCATCTACTGCTGGGTATGGTTGGAGGTAAAACAGTAGTTTTTTTATAACTCTCTGTGCTTTTCACCCCACTGAATACAGCTGCTGCACCTGCCTGCAGTCAGAGTCAGTACTTCCCTGGACAAGAGATTGTTTCTGCACTCATTGCACTTGGTAGGTTTTACTTCCTCATCTGATGGATAACTTTCTTCCATCCTACCTAAGATCACCAATGAGCTGGCAAGAGCTTTGGCACACAGGTTTGCCTTCTTGTCTGAGTGGGGAGGGGAAGCTGATGGTGGTTTTGCCGCTTGCACATTTGTCACGTTTGAGAAAGACAGGGAGAGAATCTCAGAAATTTAGGTGTGACTGACACAATGTGAGCATTTGAATTGATGCAGATAAGTGTAGACAAGGCTGGTGATGCGTCTCAAGGAGGAGAGGGACTCCTGGGGCATGCTTGGAGACTGAACAGAGGCAGGGATATGTCTGATAAGGTGCAGTACCAGAGACAGGCTGTATTGCAGTTGCAGAAGATGACAAAAATCCTTATGAAATAAAGAGGAGTTATATGTGGCCTTGGATAAGAGGGTTCTTCCACAAAGCAAGGGGCATCCAGGTACCTCCTGACTTGGAACTTGTCTTCTGAACCAGACAGGGCCAGAAAGACCAATCCGCTCACCTCACACTCCTGCCTCTACCCACTCTCCATGAGTTAAGGACATTGCTTGGGCATCTTGAGTAAGAGTGAAGGCAAGTGGCTGTTTCCCAGCTCCCTACTCAGTCTTCATCACGTGGCCTTCTTCAGCTTTGCAGAAAATGACTCTCCAGTTCTTTTTCCTCCCTCCTAATCGCCCTTGCTCTGTAGGATCAATAACCACCACAGACCAGTCTCGTGGAGTGGACTCAGGACAACATGTACTGTCAGCCGAGATTATCTTGCACTATCCATCAAGAGACATCATTATTCTGGGAGAAGTGGCGCCTTCCCACAGCCAGAACCATGATCCATGTCCACATCTGCCTTGCAACACTTCACGTGGTCAAGTGTGGGCTGGCTGGCAGCCCAATGCCTGTTCAGTGTCTGCCGCCCTTCAAAGCCTCCCAAGCAGGGAGGACATGGGCTGGAGGATTCATCACATCTTTGTTTAAATGTCAACATGCATATCTGCATCTCAGGATGAGAAGCTCTCGTGCTTATGGGCCGAGCTGAGCTGAGACCCTGGAGGCGAACATACAGAAACCCTGCAGAGTGCAAAAGGGAGGTGAGGCAAGCAGGCAGGACAAACAGGAATTTCCTGAGTCCTAACAGGGAAAGCAACAGGTCTGAGGGGCAGAGAAAAGTTGCCAAGGCTCAAACTGCATAGAGCTAGAAGGAGAGAAAACTCTATCTTCCAAAGTCAGTGCAGAGAGAGGTAAACAAATGGGACATTTGGAAAAGGTTCTTCATTGAGAGGGTAGTTGATCAGTGGAATATACTATGCAGGGAACTGTTCACGGCAGCAAGCCTGCCAGAGTTCAAGAAGCATCTGGACAATGTTTTTAGTCATGTGGTTTAGTTTTAGGTAGTCCTGCAAGGAGCAGGAAGGTGGACTTGGTGACCCTTACAGGGTCCTTCCAACCTGAGATATTCAATGACTATGTGATTCTACGAAGTGGGCTACAAGTAAGAGGAGAAAAACTCCACCCTCAACCCACCACACAGAAGAAAAAGCCTGGAAAAGAAAAAGCAAAAGTCTTTTAAGTAAAGATCTTTCCCCTTTCTTGAAGGGTCTTTTTAATGGCCGTCTCATGAAGAGGCAGCTGGGAGCTCAGGGGCACACACACAGGCTCTCAGCCTCAAAGCTGCTCTCCTGGAGCAGTAGTCAAGAGCATCAGTATGACAGTGCTGAGAGAGAAGATCATTTCAGCACAGGACTGTGCACATGTACTTGTCCAAATGTGCTGAAGACACATCTTTGCCCTTTACTTCCCATTGCCTAGTTCTTTGTCCATTTGCCTGGCAAGACTGGCAAGCCAAGTGAGTACAAACTGATCAAAGCACAGAGGTGCATTTACACATGGCACACAACTGTGTGCAGGGGGATGTCACAGAGACTCACTGTGAGAGGGGCCAGGGCAACGGTGGGCACAAGATAAGCTCTCCCTACTGCCAGAACCTGCTTAAATGCCCTGCTCACTCTTGCAAGGCAAGGTTTGTTTGAGAAACAATTTTTTCCCCCTTTTCACATGCTTCACCTTCCCTCCAGACCCTCTGCATTTCACACTCTGCCCACCTAGGGCTTCTTTTTCACCCCAATTGCTCCCCGTGCCTTGCAAAGCTGTGGACTGTGTATGTAAATGTGAGGAGGCATGTGGCCGTGTGTCCCGATGAAATGGCTGTTTCACAAGGCCAGCAGCAGCACTCAGAGTTATTGCAGATCTATCCCATTCCTTTTCTACAGCTTTACATATTTTCAATAACTGCTCAGCCACATCCTTACCTATAACACAGGGCTCCTTTGAGCAGTTCTCCAGGGAGGGAGGGGTTGCAAATCAAATGTTGTTTCTGGGGGAGCTCTGCTACAGGGTAGCCTGGCTTTCACTTACTTTTAACAAGTTTTCTAAGAGAGTTTCCAGCTGTGCATGGAAAGAGATGTAGAGGGTGGCTGCAAGAAGTTAATGCCTCAGATGACTGGCACGCACTGCCAGCACTGAAGACATCCATCCATCCATCCATCCATCCATCCATCCATCCATCCCATCCCATCCCATCCCATCCCATCCCATCCCAAATCCAGTAAAGCATGAGAAGCCCCAGCCATGAGACACTGGAAACTGATTAGGGCTGGAGTGCTGCAGGCTGCCAACAGGGCTGAGGACATCACGCAGCAAAGTATGGGCTGCAGGCCCATGACAGCACCTGAAGACCCAGAGAGGAAAGGCCTCTGCAAAGTCCTGCCTCTGAATTTCGTTAGTCTGCCCCACAAGACCATCCAAGAGTCTCCGTTCATGTTTCATCTCAGGTCTTTTGGACATTTGCAAGCATGGTCTAAGACACTGAAGCACAGTGAACATCACTTTTTTCAAGGGGAGAAATGTTTCTGTCCCTCTGCACTCTGGAGATAAAACCCAGCAAACTACTAAAACCTAAACCCATAAAACTACTACTAAACCCTAAAAAGGGTCTGGCTGCACTCGAGAGTTTATAGAAGGAGGCCAGAAAGAAACAGATATGAATAAATAAAGAAATACAAATATTCTGTAATATATTACACTAAACTCTTTGACCATTTGGCTCCAGAAACCCATATTTTGGGAGTTATTTTTTATAAGCAGCAAGAATATTCAGCCAGCCTGAATATTGGGCTTGAATTAGAAGGTGACCAGCAACAAGGTGGAGGAACCTCAGGGTAAAAGCAGGAGTCATTTGATCTGTGTCAGCTCCATCAGTGACCTCCTGGGCTGGGGACATCACACAGATGGGTTTGCTGATGGCATGTGGAGAGAAATTCCTCTCCCTGCCCTAGATGTACCTGTCATTTTGCAGATGCTCAAAGTCCTCACACAGAGCTCAGAACCCCTTGTATACTCCTCTCTTTGTCATGTCAGCATCTCCTCTGCTCTTCATCTTTTTGTTCTCGCTGGCACGGAGCAACGACAATCACTGCTGAAAGACATAATTGCTGTTTTTGCATAGGACGACATTGCAGAAAATACCCCTGCACTGGATTTGGTGGTCATGCTGGAATTGCAGAGTGATCCAGCACTGATGTTAAGCAAATGATTAAATATGAAAAGGGGATTTATAAAACTGCTATTATTGATCTTACAGGATGGAAAGCAGTTTCCATGTTCTGCTTAAAGAGATTGAAATTAGACAGCCCCTTATTAAAAATCTTCCACTCTATTTCTTGGTCTAGTGAAATCCCCAAGTGTGATTTTTATTCTGCTGTCTTAAATGATTGTCTCCTTTTAATCATCAGCGAGAAAATTAACCTGCTGAACAAAGACTCTTTCAGTATTTTCACATTCAGTCGCATAATAAAAGACAAACTTATGCTAAAGCATCGACATTGCTGCAACACCAAAGGAGAGACAGGCATTCCAGGAAAAAAGAAACCCCACCAAAACCATTTCTCTGAAGTGCAGCTATGAACTAAACTACTCTGAATCCCCACCTGCACTTGTCATGTCCCATCCCCGCCTTAAACGGAGGAGTAATTTATCACTACATCACTTCATTACTTTACTAGCCGTAAACACAGCGAAGGTCCACACCTATAAAAAGCACGTTTCAGGGGGTAATTAAAGCAGAAGAATTGACCAGCTTGAGGCTGCAGGAGGGCACAGAGTGCCAATCTGGTGTTTTTATTAATAGGACAGCTCACCCGGGGTCTTGTGACAGTGAAGGCAACGGTGGGGTTTGAGGAAGGGTTACAAGGACAGGGAGGGCCTGGTGCAAAACCGCTGTGGAGCGTGAGCTGAATTGAGGTGCTTGCTGGAAGCGTAAGCTCTTTAATCTTGCCGTGCTTACGCTGTGAAGGTCCCCAGAGAGGTGAGGTGGCTGTAGTTTAATCAGAGTCATCTATTTGTTCTGGAGTGCAAGAACTCCCTTCCCTCGCACGTTTAAGCAAGGTCATTGCTCGGTGCCCGTAACGCTCGAACGCGCAGCGGCCCCCTCACATTGCTCATTAGTATTCTGCACGTCGCACAGGCTAAATTTGCAGTTTCATTTAGAAGGCTCCTCTTTGCATTTTCCTTCCGTTATCACAGGCCTCATCAGAAGAAACAGGTGCTCCTGGGAAAGATTCAATAAGCATTTATACATATTTGCAGCAAACACCGGGCGCTTCTTTTTGCTGGCAAGTCTGAATAGTCAATGAGCATCTCGTTCTGTGCCTTGCAAAAAGGAAAGAAAGAAAGAAAGAAAGAAAGAAAGAAAGAAAGAAAGAAAGAAAGAAAGAAAGAAAGAAAGAAAGNAAGAAAGAAAGAAAGAAAGAAAGAAAGAAAGAAAGGCTGGCTAATTTGGAATCGGTGCTGTAAATATTTGCAGAAAAAGAGGAGTAAAAATCAAGGCAGGAAAAATAAAAACCCTGCTGAATGCCAGGGTTGGAGAGAATGGCACCGAGACATGCCAAGCCAGACTGGAATTGGTGAAGGGTTTGGTTCAACAGGACCTCGAGGTGCAAAGACCCATCATACTGCAGTGACAGGGCTGTCTTAGTTCCCTGATAAATGTGATGCCCAGTTCTTACTGTCATTCATTCCAAATGCCTGATGAAACAAGGCGCTAATGAGTTATTGAACTTATGCATTAGGTATGGTGTTGTCCAGAGCAGACCCTAAGCAGGTGCTCTTTTTTCTGCCACAGCTTCTGTGGGAGCATCCATGGTTTCTTGAGGTCTCACTTCCACAAAACACTGTATGCATATAAATGTCAGTGCAAAAACACACTTTAAAGGGTTGCTGAGCCTGAAAGGATCAGCCTGGACCCAGATTACCCCAAAACTGGCAGGTTGGCTCATTTTCATTCTTTGGTCTGTAACAATTTGCTGCCAGGACAATCAGCTGCCAGGCAGATGGACTCGTGCCCAGCCTGGCACGAGCTGGGGAAACTCAGTGAAACCTGTCCTGTCCATAAACCCAAGGCCCAGGCACAGCTACTGCCGTGGCTGAGAAAACCCATGCTGCTTTCTGCAATGCATGAGCGAGCCACGAGCTCTTCCTCTTTTATTTTTAAACAATCATGGAGGTCCTTTTTTGTTGTTGTTTGTTTGTTTTTTTGCTAATACCTGTTTCTACCTCCAAGTCATTAGACTGTCCTGTGCCATCAAAGGTGTCAGTCATTTCTGCTTTTAATTGCCTATTCCGAGCATTAATGTGTGCCAGTGATCTTATGGAAACTGTTAAAAGGCAAAGTCAAAGTTCCCAGGCTCTCATAATAACACAGAAAATTTCATTCTTCACACTGGCTAGACTGGTGCCACAATTACACATTGACTGGCTGGGCTCTAACGTTATATCGCTTCCTGGTATTTGAAATATTCAGCTGAAGGGAAAAAAAAAAGTAAATAAATAAAAAAAATCTGGTCCTACTAGGAAACAAAAAGTCCCAGAGCCTCTGAGTGCTCCTTACAAAGAACTCCCTTAAAATCTTTCCATGAAAAAGAAAAGAAAGGAAACTCAGCTAATAACACTTTTCCACATAAATAACATAGATTGTAACTGGCCTTTGGAGAAGCCAGTGCACAACAGAGGTCTCTTTGTAAGGCTGAGCACTGATTACATGCTGCTGAGCACTTTCATGATGATAGCTTTTCATACTACAGCATCTCAAGCATACTTAAAATTAATAAGCCAGGCTGCCTCCTCTCGGGCTGCAGCACCCCGGCAGATGTGCCCTGAGACGGATGTAACCCTGGCAGATGTCAAGTGAAAGGGCCATGGGCCTTTCCCAGTGACATTTCCAGGGCTGGCAGGCTGCATGAGCTCAGGTCCCTGCTGATGTTCATCTCTGCCCTCACATAATAATAAAGGGATTAGACAGCATGTCTACCTGCAGTGGCAGGAGACAGGATTTGGTGACCCCTGAGGTTGGCCCATGGTCCTATTCCTTAATGAAGCAGTGAGATAAGCCCTAATGCATACATATCTTTGGGAGAGGAGATTGCTATTAAAGCCTCTTGTGAGGGCTTTAAGCCCAGAGGTAGCTCTGCCCAGGCCACGAGCAGCCCCACTGTGCAGGGCTGCTGCCGGGCAATCCCAGACAGGCTGCTTTGCCAGGCAGTAGAGGTGTGTTGAGAAGATCCTCCTTCCATACAAATCAGTATCCCCCTGTTTTCCCTCCCTCCCCCATATTACACATGCAAACTGAACCATTTTTTTCCCCCACTTCCCAATGGGAAGATGTGGATGCAAAGAGACACCTCAGCCCTGGTGGGAGCTGGAGCCATGAGCAAAGCTGACCAGTGCAAACCTCTCCTGCTGCACCATCTGGTTTTTGGGACACTGAGGACTCCCAAGGCTCTCATGTGTTAAACGCAGCCAGTATAGCTTAGCAGTCCAGGAGGTCTTCACCTGCATTCTCTCCTAAAAAGAGAAAACAGGAGCTGTTTTTTCTGATCTTTAAATATGTGATACCCAGCTTCAGCTTTTATCCTCTCTGAGGCATCTTGGTCTTCTTGGCTGACCATACAATAAGGTGGCAAAGAGCATGTCTCCTTTTAAGCACATAAGAAATCCCATGAAGCCCAATTTTCATATCCTAAATGAGAAACAATACCTAAATCTTAAGTTGGGAGCTGCAAGGCATCCAAAGGTCCAGACTCAAGTGTTTTATCTTGCAACTGTATTTGAAAGTGGAAAAAACGAAAATTATTCTTTCTTAGTATGAAATCCTTGGCAGAAATCATTGCTGCTCGCAAGCAGAGACAGATCAGACCCTTAGATACATGTTGAATTGATAGGTTATTGCTGTGAAGAAGCCCTAAACCTAAAAGCTGAAAATAGCTCACTTTTAAATGCAAGCACAAACCTTGAAATTAAGCACAATATTGCTTCACTGAGAAAAACCGCCACAAAAGAGCTCTATTTTCTGACAGCCAACATCCCAAATTAAACAGCTTCCATGTGTGTCAATAAAAGGCATTGGCTTCATTATTTGCAGTCCCCTAGTGACAATTTCTAGTCCCCTTTGGTAAATGTCATTACAGTTCCAGACAGACATCTGCACCGTGGGCAAATTGACTGATAAATGTCGGGAAAGCAAAAGGGAGGGATGGGAGATTCCTGATGCTGCAGGCAGCTTTGTGAGGGCAGGAGGTCTGGGCAGCCTCTCCTGGGGTTGCATCCTCTCTGCAGGTGGGGAGAAATTATCTGCACAGGGTTCCAGGTGAAACTGAACTCTGAACACGACCTAGTCCAATGTCAACCGCATCACTGGGGAGAGGCTCTGGGTTTCCTGGTTCCAATTGTCCATCATATTCACCCTTAGTCATCTACAGCTCTTCCCCAAGAGGTTTTCCTCATTCTGTCCACAGCCTCCTTAGCTCTAGGCATCTCCTCCCTATTTTGTTCTCCACCAAAGCGAAGGTTGTCATTGGATAACTGTGGAAACTGTGGGTGAGTTGTTCCCAGCATGGTGCAGCTTTGAGCATGCATGGGGAACTCTGTGAAACCAAAGGTCTCACCTACAGCTTGTGGCTCGTCTGGTGTGGCCCAGGACAGAACTTGCAGCAACAAGATCCAGAGCACTTACAGAGAGGCATTTCACCTGTCTCAGAAAGGATATGTCCCTTTTTCCTGCCCATTCCTTGGCACATGATTCTGTTCTTGCACAGCATTGTGCAGTATTGCACAAATAAAAGGTGCTGGGCACTAGAGAAGGAGCATATAATTTTGGTCCGGGACAGCTGGCAAGCCTTTTGCCTTATATTGTGTTATATGAACCCTCACTTGGGCCTGTCTGCCCTTCAAAGTGTCCTATGCTTAGTAAATCTGCCTGAACAGTGAGTAAGAAAGAAAGTTTAATTCATTCTCCAAAATAAATAATCTTGATTTAAAAAAACACAAAACCCTAATTGCTAAGTAGTTGCTTTGGGCTGCTAATTGATCAGCAGAGCCATTGTTAACTGGCTATTTGGCATTGACAGCAAACCATTCCTGTCTGACATGCACTGTCACTGCAGCATGACAAAAGGCATGATAAAAGCAGCGGGGCTGACTCTGACCCCACTTCCTTCACTGCTCTAGGACTCTTTCCAAATTCCACTTGCATAACTACCAGCAAATCAGGCCAAACATTTTCTGTAGCAACACTGTCTTTGTGTTGAAAAATGACCCGCTAAAGTCTGCTTTCCAGTAAATGCCAGGCTCCTTTTTGTTCACTCCACCACTGCAGCTTCACTTAGTTTATTATTTATGCCTCCTCTCAGAGTTTCCCACCTGCACCATCTCTGTCAATAGGCACAAATTGAAAACCCATAGCAGCTGTCCTGCCAGTGGAATAGAGCAGCAGAACTGGTGGTCAGTCCTGCTGAGAAGACAGAACCATCTTGTGCATGCTTGGTGGTTAATGCCAGCTCACTTTTCTGCAGACCAGGAGGTTTTGGGGGCTGTGTGTGTTGGAAGAGATGAGAAACTAATGTTTAGGGACATGGGAGCACACCTGGGAGGCTGTAAGGAGCATCATACCTGGCTGGATCTGACTGTCCCTTTGTCCCAATGCATCTCTGGTTCATTGCTCCCCAAATCCCACAGATCTGTTCTTCCAAAATGCCAGCAACAGGGATTTCTACAGGCTAAATACAGGTGTTTCACTGTCCCACTTACAAGTTCTTCCTTAGCTCCATGGTTTGGAGCAAGCCACTGTCGCATCGTGTAGATTGGTCCCTTATGGCATGTGGAGGATGTATCTGGAGGTGCATGCCTAAGCCTGCATGAAATTACAGTTCAACTTTGCATTTATGTTGTCATTTGGTTAAAAGAAATAAATATACCACCTGGAAAGAGAGATCCTAAGTCTCTAAAAGCAATGATAATTGAGAGTGCATGTCTTGCAAAGAGAAAGCAGAAGATAAATTTGGCTCCTCTTCCTAACAGAGACATATGGAGAAGGTATTGGGTACCTCTGGTGTCTCTGAAGCAGTACCTGACTTATCATCTTCAAGAATAAGGCAAGATTTTAGTTCTCCATACATCTAAATTTTAGGTGAATCTGCTCCCCACCAGCTTCACCTCTTCTCGCTTGGTGTTTATAGAGAAATCAAGAGCAGACCAGTTGGTCTACAGGACAATTAATTCTTCATGGAGAGTGACCACCCAAAGTGCTGAAGATGATTTGTACTGGTAAGGTATTTTCATGGGGTCATGCAGTGTTCACCCCTGTATGCCTCTGTATTGCAGCTTCATGTGTCATTCTCTAGTGCACAGTAAAGGACATATGTATATGCTCCTGGCTTGGGTCTGTGCCCAAAGGCTGAAAGAGCTGCAAAGTTCCCAGAAGTAATCTGTTGGACTTAGATGGGCTTCAAGGTGCATCTCTCTGCTGCAGTCCTTTTCCTCTCCATGTTACGGTGTCTAGAAAAGGAGTATGTGTCTATCAGCAGAAACCACAAATCAGAAGTGCATTGGGTCCTACCACCTTGTCCACATGGACATTGCCCTCTTTTATCATCTCCTTCCAGGGACATAGGCAGACCCACGTACCTAAGGGGCACACAGTCTGAGTCCCTTGTGGGACAGGAGTTGGTAAAAACAGTCCCAAGAGAGCCCCTGATGACTCAGGAGCCACAGCCTTTGACAAGCACAAGGACAAATTAATCACAGCAAAACACAGAAGAAGCTATGGGATCATTAAGGAGGCTGAAACCACAAGTGTCTCCTCTTTGCAGCCATACTTTGCCATTTTCACAACAGTTTCATCTCCCTGTGTGATTTTTTACCTCTCTCCCTGTGGCACCAGCCTTAGGATTCATCAGGAACAGGCACAGCCCAGCTGTCTAACACCTGGCACCTCCTGTATAAATTGCATTTATTGTTAAGTACTGTCAGGTTGCTGTCAAAACACAGTGTAAGCAGCAGCATGTTTTCTGATGGCTACCAGGTTTTCACAGAACCACAGCATCACAGAACAGTGGGAATTGGAAGGGGCTTCTAGAGCTCATCCAGTCCAAGCTCCTGCTAAAGCAGGTTCCCCTCGATCAGGGGTCACAGGAACGTGTCCAGGCAGGTTTGGAAACCTCTGAGAAGGAGCCTCCACACCCTCCCTGGGCAGCCTAGGCCAGGGCTCCCTCACCTGAACAGCAAAGAAGCTTTCCCTTGTGTTGAAGTGGAACCTTCTGTGTTCCAATTTATGTGCATTAATCCCTAGTTCTGTCACTGGACACTGCAGATAAAAAGTGTCACCCCATCCTCATGACACNGGCACACAGTCTGAGTCCCTTGTGGGACAGGAGTTGGTAAAAACAGTCCCAAGAGAGCCCCTGATGACTCAGGAGCCACAGCCTTTGACAAGCACAAGGACAAATTAATCACAGCAAAACACAGAAGAAGCTATGGGATCATTAAGGAGGCTGAAACCACAAGTGTCTCCTCTTTGCAGCCATACTTTGCCATTTTCACAACAGTTTCATCTCCCTGTGTGATTTTTTACCTCTCTCCCTGTGGCACCAGCCTTAGGATTCATCAGGAACAGGCACAGCCCAGCTGTCTAACACCTGGCACCTCCTGTATAAATTGCATTTATTGTTAAGTACTGTCAGGTTGCTGTCAAAACACAGTGTAAGCAGCAGCATGTTTTCTGATGGCTACCAGGTTTTCACAGAACCACAGCATCACAGAACAGTGGGAATTGGAAGGGGCTTCTAGAGCTCATCCAGTCCAAGCTCCTGCTAAAGCAGGTTCCCCTCGATCAGGGGTCACAGGAACGTGTCCAGGCAGGTTTGGAAACCTCTGAGAAGGAGCCTCCACACCCTCCCTGGGCAGCCTAGGCCAGGGCTCCCTCACCTGAACAGCAAAGAAGCTTTCCCTTGTGTTGAAGTGGAACCTTCTGTGTTCCAATTTATGTGCATTAATCCCTAGTTCTGTCACTGGACACTGCAGATAAAAAGTGTCACCCCATCCTCATGACACCTACCCTTTAGGTACTTACAAGTGATGATAAGGTGTCCCCTCAGTCTTTTCTAGGCTAAACAACCCCAGGCCTCACAGTATTTCTTAAGAAAGATGTTTCAGTCCCCTGATCATCTTCCTAGCCCATTATCTTTGTAGCCTGATCATTGTTTTCCCCATCTTCACACCTACCCCCCGGGTGCTGCCAAGGGCTTGCTCCCACGAGATGGCAGATCACCATGTTTGTTGATGCTTGGTGGTGCAGATGGACTGGAATGACACCAAATCTGGGCAAGCCCCCATGAAAGAGGTGGAAAAAGAGGAAAGTGTGTGAACCATGACAGATGGGGAAGCAGCTCGTGCTCTGCTGCAGGCAAGAGCCTTTACACCAACCCCCTGGGACCCTGCACAGGCTCTGTCCCAAACCCAGCATGGGGAAATATATGGGAAAAGGGACAACAGAAAGTACAGAAGACCTGAGATTTCATGAAATTGTACCTGAATCCAGATAGTTCCTCTACAACACAGGAGACTGTTGATAGCCAAGGGAACCCATGCCTCCTTAACTGCAGCCTTCCCTCTGAAGTAAGTCACACATATGCTCTGTCTCCTGCATATGGGAATCTTTCTGTGTCTTGCTCTGAGTTACAGGGACAGAAGGAAACGAGGCAGCTCTAAGACTCTCTGCCAGGTCCTACCCTTAGGGCAGGAACTGAAGCTGCACGAGTTGGGCACAGAAGGATTCCTATATGCAAATTCAAGAGCTCTGCAAACAGCTAAAGGGAAAACTTCCCTCATTACCCAAGAAGTACTGTCATACAGCTGGGCTCAGGCAGGAGAGATGTATCCCACAGACACCTGATGCTGAAGGCACATCCTTCCCACAGCAGTTATTTTAAACACTAATAATTGGTATACTACACATTATTCTCCTTCTCCTCTTCACAGTTACGAATAAATACAGGAGAGTCTGGACAAAACCTCAAATCCACCCTGGATATATTGGTCTGTAAACCATCCCCCAGGGCTTAGAGGTGATGGTCTGACAGACTGTATCTCTGCTGGGGGAGGGAGGGTGGGAGAGATTTCTCTGAGAGAGGAAATCAAATCAACACCTCTGAAAGAGTCAAGGAAAATAATCCAGAAAGAGCCACACGAGAAACACGAGACAGTAGCAGAAGTTTTCAGGAGACTCATCTATCTGTGGGGGATTTCACCCCCACGTGCTACTGGTGCTGAAGGCAGGAGCATCAGAATCCTGAGACACCTCTAAGACACCTATAAGTCTCTAATTCGAGAGATAATCTAGCAATGGCAGGCTCAGGATTTTATGTCTTGCAAGGACTAAGCATCCCCCTCTCCCTGATTTTTTAGAAACAAGGTAAAAAGCCTCATATAAGGCAAATGAATAGCACAGCTGGGATCTGTTCCTCATTCTTTGTACAACAAACTCTTGCACTTTGCTGTTCCAACCTTTAAAATAAGCCTGCACTATGTTTCTAAGAATCCTTTTGCCATCACAAGGGAGGGAGAGAGGGAAGACTTACGACAAAAACTCACACTTCCACAGAAATCACACCTTCCTCACCACTACAGCTCAGTGTGAGGTAGTGAGGTAGCAGCTCTGCAGTTTGCAGGAGCAGAGACAGAAGCACAAAACACTGAGAACACAGCATGGCTCCTGCTCTGCTGGGACCTGGCAATGTTCAGCCTGAGTCCAATTGCAACTGCATGTGTAGCTGCTGGGTCAGCAGAGCCCACTCCTCTGGGTTGAAAGCCCACAACCCCAGGCGTTCAGTCATATACAGGGGAGCCCTGCAGATATTTTATGAGATCTTGATTTTAAGTGGCAGTGCCTGGCTGGGACAAGCAGCCTGAACCACACATCTGAAATGGTGATCCCACCTCTTCGTCAGTCTTCAGCAGCACATTACACCAGCCTGGCTCTGGGTACCAGTTCCCTTGAGGATGAGGCAGAACCTGTCTGTGAGCAGGAGGGATGCTGCAAGATCCTGTGACAAATGTGCAAAGCTCCTGCAGGGGCTCGCTGGTAACAATAAAAAGGAGCTTTGGCTTCAGGAGCAGGACCAGGATTTCATCCTCCTGAGGAAATGATTCTGTTTAACTTACTGAACCCTGAGCTAAAGCAGCTCAGGCAGAGATTTGCAGCCTGTGCTGGGATGGGGGGAGGTTTTTATGCGGACTCCAGCCAGTCTGTAGAGCAACTTTCCAGAAAAACAGTTTGTTACAAAATGGTCCTTTGTCACAAACTTGGCCTCTTACCCTTTTTACCCTAAAAACTGAGACTTTGCAGGTTAACAGGAGCAGCTACCAGCACTGCTAGCACTCTTGGCCTGCCTCTGCCATGTGCCACTATTTCTGACCAGTGTACGCACCAGAGACCTGAAATCTGGGACCAAACGTGGCCAATCTGGCCTGGCAGGATCTGAACATTAGCTCAGTCATTAAACTGGCTTCTACAAATATAGGAGAAACACACTTGAGGCCTAGGAAGCAGCAAGGTTCTGCTTCTTCAGCTCTCTCTGCTCCTGGAGCGATGTCAAGCTATCTGCAACAAGTGGAGAGCAGACTGCAGCACCACTTAATCCAGGGACATATTTATATGAGTGTTTCCTCATCCCTCTTGCAGCTGACTCTTGTGGTTTCTGTAAAAATGACTTGAGCTGTGTCCTCAGCAGCTTTAACCATTTCCATGCCAGCTTCCCTGAGCTCAAACTGCATCATGCGCCCCGCAACCAGCCCTTCCCAACAGCAGAGAGTGAAAGAGGTGATAAACCAGCACATTATCTCTCCCAGCAAGCTCTTAGCTCCTCTCATAATGAGAGGAGGAAGAAAATGTAGACTGAGGAGAACATCTGTCTTGTCAAGGCAACTTTTCCAAACGGTGAGGTGCGGATTTACTATTTGGGTTGTACTGCAGCCTGAAACAGCTTTCCCTTGATGGTTTTGGCTTTCTGGCTTTATGGCCTGTTCCTGAGCTCACTGCCTGTTTCCAGCTTCTCCAGACCTGGAGGAAGGTCTTACTCCACTACATCACCCTAAATGTTTATGCCTGGAGCATACTCAAGAGCACCTCCCCACCTCTTAGTCAGTGGAGGCCAATGTCAAGAGCAGGTCATCAGCCGTGCTCTCAAGAGAGCCTTGGAAAGTCAACAGGATGGACAACATTTAGGTGGGAACATAACACTGACATAGCAAACTACATCACACAGCTGGTAAAGAAATTGTAAAACAGGAATAAAATATGAGGCACACATGAATGCAGACCCTACTGCCAATAATTTCCACTCTTGGCTCAATTACCATTGCTCTTTTTGCAGCTGCACACATGCAGTCATTACAGAGAGTTTTGGCTAAACACATTTTGTCTTCTTTTTATGTCTGCCAGCTGAATGAAAGGTCTCCATGCAAGTAGTGTGCACCATGACACAATTCATGACACTTTCCTGAGGAGCTCTGGATACCATAAAGCAATAAATTGATTACAGCATGGAAAGGCATGCAAAATCCTCATCTTTCCTCATGGAACAGAGACACAAGTGTTGTCCTCATGAAAAGCTTCATCTCTCTCTCTTTCAAAGGAAAAGCACTGTCCCTGAGCAGAAATAAACTGAGTTATGGCTAACACAATGAACTGGAGTCATCAATAAAGAACTGCTTTCCCTCTGAGTTAATTTTCTGGCAGTGTGATATCTGAGCACACACCTTGCAACTTTTTCCTGATGAGAGTCGTGGCACGCACGAGGTCATGCAATGGGGCTGCATGCTTCTGACCCCACACATGAGGTGCAGCATGTCAGGGTAGGGAGGGAGAGGAAGAGAAGGCAAAACAAGGGGCTGTTTTCTGCACCCAGAGCCCAAATGTGGGAGGAGGTTGTGGCACAACAAACCATCAAAGTGGCCATAGCTGTCAGAGCATAGGTCAGCCTAAATCAAGAGGGGATGGCTAGGAAAGAGTCTCAGCTCAGGGAAGCAGTTACTGATATGTCTCCAGCTTCCAGCTGTTTTCATCACGAGGGTTTCCCAAGGCAGATGTGGTCCCTGTGCAGTCAGCAATCCTCAGTGGATCTCTCTTGCATGAACTTGTTTATTGTCCCCTGGAGCCCCCATCAATTTTTTAGCATCAGTATCCACCATTGGTCATGGTGCTGTGGTTGTTCCACAGGCAACAGCCTATCATGAGAAAGTGCACCTCTTTTTGTTTGCTCTCAGTTTCCCCCAGCTTTCTCAAATACCTCCTAGTCCTTGCAGTGGAAAAGAGAGTGAAAAGCCAGTTCCAGTCTATCCTGGCAATGTCAAAATGTTATCAGTGCCTAAGGGGCAACCTATATGGCACACATAGCACTTAGGAGGTTTATGGTTCAACCTCCTCCTTCTCCCCGTAAGTCTTCCAAGATGCCCCTCTAACAGAACTAGAAGACATAATTGTCATAACACTGATAAACAATTTGTAACCCTCATCCTAACTGCTCCACGACCTCTGTGATATTTCATCATCGGAAGGATTGCTAGTTTATAGTCCCCTCAGGTAAAACCATGCCAAACTTCTGATGAATTACTGTCAGCTCATGATAAGGCCTTCCCAAAGGAACCTGTCCATTACCAGCAATAAATCTCAAATAATGGAAGAATTCAGTCAAAGTCTTGGTGCATCTGTCCCTGAGAAAACAGGTTGTTTGGAATCATTTCAGACAGAAACCTCCAGAATTGCCCTGGCAGTTTTGAAACAAACCTTGGCCTTGACACTCAGATATCAGGAATAGCTGGTGACTGGCTAGAGGACCTGTGGATTTAGACACATAAAATCCCTCCAGGTTGCAAACCATTAAATCCAGAGCAGAGTGAGTGCCCACAGAGAGCTGCAGCAGATAAGTGACTCTCCATGTCTCCATCCCTTTTTCCACACAAGCTGCAGGACCTCACAAGCAGGACTCTGACCTCACATATCTTCTAGGTGTCAGCTGCTGGAAACTGCAAGAGCATGCCAGAGCAAGGCTCTTTTTCTAAACCAGACCCAGTCTTATGCAAAAGTTTTGGGCTCTCTAAGTGGCTACAGGATCAACTGGTCTCATGCTGCTATCACAAGTCCTGCTCAGCAGAACTATGATTCCAGAGTTGGATGTGCACTGGTCCTGGATTTTTTTTGTTTTGACAGAGTTCAGCTCTAAGACCAAGGAATCTAGATGCAGGCTTGGAGATTTTCACTTACTAGGGGGAAAGAAGATGACCCTACAAAATCACTGAGATTTAAATATTACAGGATCATTATGCAATGCTGTAAGCTCCCAGTGAATGAAACAGTGTCACTTCTTAGGATCTGAGCCCACAGTTTTACATTGCCTGTTCACAGCCACAATGGAAAAGATTTAAAATGCAAATTAATGTGTCTATCAAGCTTATCCAGCATTATCCTGATTAGTGATAAGCAGTTTCAAGGAGACTTTTACACACAAAAGTTTAAATAAACTCTTGTTAGAGAGCAGGAGGGGAATCAAACACCAGGAAAACATGTCTGTAGATAAATGGTGAAGTGGCCCTGCAAGGATGTCCATGCACAGCGCTCACAGGCTTGCAAATCAGAGTGCACCAGCAACAGCAGCTCCCCGGGGACACTGCTGCACTCATTTTGTCTTGCATTGGTTTGTTGGGAATTTTTTTCTTCTTAGCTTTCTGCCTTCTTCTAAAACGTCATATTTCCCTTCTGGGTCTGTCTTCGGAAATACTGCTCTCAGGGACTTTCAGTGGCCAATATCCAAATTACCTGTTGTCCTCTCTTTATCCCTTGTCTCCTCATTTGTTTTCCAAGACTACAGGCAGCCTGTTGCAAGAAAATCTGATTCTTCCTGATTGTTTGGAGAGCAGCTAAGTCTCAAGGTCACTTTTGTATACAAATCGCAGATATCATCATATTAGCACCGCTGTTCAGGCATCCAAAACTAAATCTACAGAGAAGAGCTCATCAATTCAGCTGTCTCACGGCTAAACCTCACCATTATGCATGGCTTCCTTCCCTTACTGATTACAGCACAGCAGATTCATTTTTATTGTTCTTAATTTGGTTATGTACAACTGCATGGTGTCTTTTAATTGCCTTTTTTTTTTTCCTCAATTGAGCCACCAAGGGATGTAAGCAAATTATATGGCTTAACAATTCTGCCTGCTGCAAGACAGGCTTGTGTGGCCAGCGTACCAAAGACACTGTGAAAACGTTACCTTTTACTGGAAGTGTAAACTCAATAAACCCCCAGGAGAGCAATAAAAATGCAGTAGCCAGCAGATTTAACAAGGACATGCTCAGTGCACAGTGTAATCTTATTATGTGCTTGATGCCCAGTGGAATTACAGGAATTTGATTTAGCAACATCAGATTTCAGTTTCTCGAATTATACCGACTGCTTATAAATTAAGAAGGCGATCTGGGATAATTGCTTTTCATTTGCATTGGCAAAGTCTATCTATTATATTTATTCTCGCTCCTCTGTTTGTATTTTTGAAGTGTCACGGGCTGTTGCCTGTGGGACTTAAAAATGAGGTGATGGAAAGCTTTCCTTTGCATCAACGACACTCGTGTTACTTGCCCATTAAATCCGGGTAAATGTTCTACCCTGGTGATCTTTATATGCTCGAAAGGTCTATTTTATGGTTTCATAAACCTGACTGAACATAGTGAAAGATGAGTGTCGGGTGAAGGACTCTGTCTTCCTCTCTGTGAATTTGAACTGGGACAACGTCATTGGAAAACCAGTGATCTGTGGGTGTTCAGTGAAGAACTAAGTGCAACAGTAGCATGACAACCATACCAACATCACACTCGAGTGTTTTCTCTACACGTGGGGGGTTCTGCCACTGCAGTGTCTAAATGAACTGGAAAGAATGAGGCAGTGAGTGATTAATTACCTCTGGGGAGAAGAGTGGTGATGTCAGCAGGGCCACCACTGAATTAGCAAGTGATGGCTGTGCTTGCAGGACTGTGAAGCTGATCAATGAATGGCTATTGAACTGCATGAGGACATTATGAGCTTTCATCTCAAGAGAAATGAATGAAATAATTAAACCTAGTGGAATGAGTAAATGGCACAGAAACACCTTTGGAAGAAGATGGGAAATACCTTGGCTTCTGCCTTTGGCTTCTATGTCTAAGACATCTGTATAATCTCCAATAACCCTCTCTGAGCAAACTAGAGTGTATTACTTGATTTGCTGAGAGTCATTCCAACAGGCTCATATAGCAGTAATTCCGCAGGATATTGGCATATCCTGGGCTGGAAAACCTTTACTGTTCCAAAGTCATTAATAGATCATAATGAGTTGATTAAAAAATTAACAAGGTAACCATTAAATTAAGTATTGTACCATTGGGCAATAAATGTAGCTGCAATTGGCAAGCACAGCAACAGACTGCTGAGCAAGAAGCACTTGGACTTCCTGAACAACACAGGAATCCAATGGCTCTCACCCAAGGCTGGCTGGGGAGAGGAGGAATGTCTTTTAAGCATTTTGTGATGGCCGTGGATATTTGCTGCAAACACAAATATCACTCTTGTTTTGATGAAGTAAAACTGAACCAGCAAGCCCTTTAGCCTGTGATCAAGGCAGTCAGTGGCAGGTCAGCTGTAGATAACTCACAGACAGCTACAGAATTTCCCTGATTACAGACTCATTTGGAAATGCAACTTTTTCCTTAACAGTATAATGTAAAATGACAACAAAATCACATTTCCCAGGGGAACAAATAAAACCTCCAATCCTAATAGTTGCTGTGGCAAGGGTGCTTCCAAGGGCTTTCCTATGGTGCTAGGACCCTTTTCCCAAGTTGAATAAGAGGATTAGGCATGGTTTATGCAGCCCTGAACCCTTCCATGAATGTTGCAGAATGGTTAGCAATAGTCCCAGTGCCTGGCCCACATCTCTTTCACTGCCTCTGAGGCCTCAAAGAGGGAGGACTCCTCTGTCTCTGTGGCCACAAAAACAGTTCCCTTTGGCTTTGCAGAGCCCCATGTCCTCATAAAGCCCTGGAGAGCCTACCCAGTCAATTTCAGAGAATGATCTGCTCTGGACCCAATCTTTCAAAGCACAGAAGGAGATCAGCAAAAGAGAAACCCAAACTGCAACGTTACTGCACAACAGTTCCTGGCAGCTGAATCCGAGGAGACCCATTATAGCCCTTTTTTCATGTTTCCAGCTCTAGTTCCCAGAAGGATTGTATTCAGAGCTGTGTTTCTGGCACTGTTTAGCATGCACTCTTAAATCTGCCCCACCTGCACTTGGGGAGACGCGGTTCAGTCGCCTTTCCCAACGTAACGCCTGACACATTTGTGTGTGTCAGTGCTGCACAGCCATGCTGCACCGTGGCTGCTGTTAACCTTCATTAAAATGTTTTAATAATTGAATAAACGATGTGCCAGACATGCAGTTTAATCTCAGGGTGTAACGAAGCAGAGGACAATGAATTTAACTGCAGCCTTGGCATAAATATCACCGTAAATACCACTAAGCAGGTATCACACAAAAACACCTACTCCTGACATAAAAAACCATGCTCAACCACACTGAGGGGAATACAATGCATAATACATTACATCCTATCTGCATCTCAATGCCATTAAATTAGCATGGCTAATGCTTTAATAATCTGCCAGGGAACATTGTGGGCTCTGCATCTGAGCTAACCCATGAAAGACGAAGCTCTCTCATCTGTTGCAAGATGAAATATCACGGGCTGCCCTTGGAAAGAAGGAATGGTTTTGTGCAGTGACATAGAGAGGGTTCAGGAGTCGCCAGTTCTGTCGCTGTTGATACTTCGAAGGGTGACACCAAATTAGGGAAGGAGCATAACTCACAGAAATGCCTATTTGTCCCTGTGGAGGTAAGATAGGGAATCCCAGGGGAAGTGTGAACATTTTGGGGAAGAATATAAGAAATGAGGGATGGACAAAGGGCCCTTCCCAAGAGTACCTCAGTTTATCTTAAGGACCTGTCTACTACCAAGCAAGTGGCCATCTCCCAAGCCCCTGTTTGTACCTGGGTCACATGATGGCCACAGGTGGTTCTGTCTCCCATAAATGTGTCTGTCTGCTTTAAACCCATTTGTAATCTTTGGCCTCTTCAGTTTTAGGATGCAGCAAGTTCTTCTCTTGGTACACCCTATAAAGAAATACTTCCTTGTCGTTTTGGACCTCCTTGACATCCTCATGGACACCAGCTGGGCTGTCACTTAGGAGGGATGGTGCATAGGTGAAAGCTGTACTCTGCACTCTGCATGGCTTAAGAGATCTCCATCACATCCCCTTCCTAAGCTTTCAACGTGTGGCAGTTTGTAATAGATCTTACACTTTCAGTCAGAGAGGCTGAATTCACCAAATGCATTCAGAGCATCCCTGCTTACTCAGGTCCAAAGCTAGGGAAGGTTGGGTAAAAAAACACACTTTGAGACAGGGTGTGTTTGTTTGAATGCACGCAGCCATCAGCAGGATGAGGACATTCAGCCTGCCAGAATTCACAGGGCAGGTTGGAGATTAATTTTCCAGCTTTTAATTTATCTGTCTCACCCAGGAGTTCAGTGTTTTCCCTTCCTTAAATAACTATTTTTTTTTCTTGTGCTTATAATTTTTGTGTTGCAATAAAACAGCTTCAGAGATCAAAAGCTCTTGGGGGGTCTTTCGGCACCTTCAAGGAATTAACAAATGATCTGGGTTAGAGGGAGGCAGCCCTGCTTCCAACCAGACTTGCATGCACACATGTTTCCAACTGATGCTTTCGTTTTGAAAGCAAGCAAGGAAACCAACTTAAAAGTGAGTAATTTTATGGTTTTTCTTCTATGGGATAAAAAAGTCTAATGAGAATTTTTTGTTGTTGTTGTTGGAAGATTTGGGAAGGCGAAATCCAGAGGTAAAGTCCAGGTATGAACTTTTCCTCATTTGCCTTTGCACCTGCTAGCAATCAAACTGGAATTTGCTGCTATCTAATGCTTCCTGATCCCAGCCAATTTAATGTGAAAGAAATTCCAGGTGTAGGCATTAAACTGATTCTTTAACTGTCCCTGTTGCCAGCAAGGTTTGGGAGCCATTTTCTGTTTGTTTTCCAAATTGCTGAGGCTACTGGTCCTGTGAAGGGAATCACCAGAAGACAGCAGAAACCAGTTGTGAGATTGAGCTGTAGAGAAAAATAGAAACCAGGGTCCCTTTGGGGAAAAAAAAAATGCTAGTTGCCATTGAAATCCACATCAAAACTTTCAGTCAGTTTAATAAGGGCATGTTTAGGCCCTGTGCCTAGTTCTGCTGGCAAAGGAGCATTATCAGTAAAATGCTAAAGACCCCCAATGGGGCTTGATTTCAGGAAGAAATGAATATGCAAGGTTCTCTGTTCTAGCTCTAATTTTGGGTACTGCAACTTGTGATCTCAATCCAAACTGGGAAAGAGAAATCCAAAAGAACAAAAGCCATTTCCCAGCATGTTTAGAAAGAAGCTGGCACATCTGAAGCACAGATTTAGATGGAGCTGTGCTTACTCAAAGGAGTTTTCTTCATTTTACAAGCCCCAGTAGATTTTCTGCCAGGACAGTATCGCTTTCTGCCTAGTTTTTGGGCCACATGGGAAGCCACAACCCTGCTGGTTATTATGTCACCAGCACAGGACACAATTCAGCTTTGGCTCCCATAGAGCGCATTTTAGTGTGATTAGGCAGAATTTTATGCCCTCTCATATAATATTTTTACCTCCTTACTTGTGATTTAGAAACCTGGCCCTCGCTTCCAGGGATGCCAAGCTGGGCACAAATGGCATCACTGGTAGCAGCAGAGGACTGATGCAGGAGGTGAAGTGTGTGCCACAGGATGTTAGAAGATGGAAGAGGGCCTCTGTCTCCAGCCTCATCCCCTGTCACTACTCCACTGGGAAGAGCTGGAGAGCTGCTCCAGCCAGTGAGCAGCTCCTCTGTTATCTCTGAGAGGGGCTCCAGCATCATAGCAGAGTGAAACAGGGAAAACAAACTGCTCACTCTCCCTGTCTCCAGGGGGCTTAAATGTGAAGTTTAGATTAAACAAACCATGTAATGAAACAATTACATTCCCATGAACGGAAATCATAGATGCAATCAGGAAGGATGAAGCACAGGGTCACATTTCCCCTTCTGGCACCGTCCATCTCTCCTGCACACAGCCTCATGTATCACACACACTCATGTGTACACAAACACACCACCTCTCTCCTCCTGACATGCTCCCCTGTGCTTTTGTAGGTGGATGTGCTCTCCAAGTGGCAACCCGCCTCACCAAAACAGTGCAAGGGCTCGCAAAGCTTATTGGTCTAGTTGGCTCAGGATTCTGAAAGCTTCTGAAAACAATCCAGGGCTGAGCATTTTATAATGGATGTAATGGTTAAAATCTAGGTAAGAACAGGTCTTTCCTGTTGGCAGCCAGTTCTGCAAGCTATTGTCTCCCCCTGAGCATCTCCACTGCCTTCTGCAAGCTCATGCTTTGCCCCCTTCACCCCATTCTTCTGTTGGACCAACCTTCCAAACAGCCCCTCCAAAAAGATTTGCATTGCTGATCTTAATTCTTTAATCAAAGCAAAGCTTTAACTACACTTTTAAAGCAGAGAGGACTGGGGAGAAGAGAGGTTAAAACATGAGAGGTGAGGAGGGGGTTGTTGCAGACCTCCCTCCCCACCATGCCTGACAGTTGCAGCCTTTCAGGATGTCCCAGATCCTGCTGTGCCTCCCTCCACCTGGGCAGCAAGGAGCTACCCACGCTCATGCTGGGAACAAGCAGAATTAAACAAATACCATCTGCCATCAGCGCCTTCAGAGCGGAGCACCCGGCAGCACATGAAGCACCCAGCAGCACACTCACCCCAAACACTGACAGAGCTAGGAAGGGTAGTGGGATGACGCCACATTCACAGGCTCTAATCTGTATATATCTATACTAGGAAGTCTAAAAGATTTTATTGGGGCAGGAGAGCTGCAGTTCTACATAAATAAGTCCTTCCAGACATGCAGGTTTTCTGTATTTTCACTTTTGGAGCTGTGGTTCCTGGTGAAGGTCATTGCCTTTAGGCAATGGCAGTTTTAGGGAGAAAATCTGAATGAAGCTTATTTAGTCAAGTCTGTAAGTGGCCTGGGGACTAAAGCACCATATTTAGCCCATGGCAGGAGTTAGTGGAATTGTACACTTGAACAGAGGAGTGGGAAGGTTAAAATGGCAATTTCAGCTGTCACTTTCCAACTCCCAAGCACCTGGAGAAACTGTTCAGTGCTACAGATACGACAGACACAGGATTTGGATGGATGAGGTATGACTTCACGAGTAGCTTAGACATCTAGTAACCAATCAGCTCTACTCCTTCCCAAGAATGAAAGGACCAGATGCTCCAAAGGCAAAGGAGCTCAGGTGATTCATGGAAGAGCAGCAGCTTTTATTGATGGTTGTTTATGTGAAGCACAAATTCCCAACCAGATTCCCAAGCCAGGCACAGGTAATTCACAAAATAAAAAAATCCTTAAAAATGCAGAAGAAACCCTTTGTATTACAGAAGGAAAATACCACAATATTGGCAATGTCAAAGTGCAGACATTACTGAAATTAGCAGGAACACGAGAAGGTTGTCCTGCTGCCATGGACCTGTGGTAGTGAGATCTTCACAGCTAATCCTAAAGTTACATCTGCACTCTTCACAGCTCTCCCTAAAGTTACCTCTGCACACAACCACTGGTCGCCTTGCAAGAGCTGGGAAGCACAAAATACTCATTCCTATCCCACTGAGGCCACATAGTGCATCTAGTGATAAACATCCACTCTGCCCTTCTGGCAGCTGCTCCCATGGGCGTGAAGTGTACAATGGATATAGCATTTTATTCAGCTTTCAGACCCTGCTTAAGGTTGCTGTTCCTATTCACTTTAATGGACTCGTTTTGCCCAGCTGAGATGATGTGGTATTTGACCTGTCACACGCTAGCCTCTGCTGGTTTTTAATCAAAGCATTTAGCAGCACGATTGTCCATCTCAACTGGACTTAGCAGGTTTCCATTTTCACCACAAACACAAACACACCCAAGTGCAAAAACATCATTCCCTGTGCCTGCCTCTTTTGAGCTGCCAAAGCCAGAGGGGGAGGCAAGATCCGGTGTGGCAAACAGCTCCTTTTAATCATCTGATACTGCATTTCCTAAGGCTTCAGCCACGCTGTTACACATCAGTGGCAGATCTGTTCAGCTGGGGTTACAGGAAGGTAGTTGTTTTCAGGGCATCGAGGGCCCTTCTGCCTTCCAGCCAAATAGCTCCAACTAACAAAAATATTGCTGGTAAACCATGTGTTAGCAATGTACTCCTGATATAATCCAATCAGATCATTGTTGGCAGAAGGAAGATTTCAGCAAGGCAATAATATGAGTTTTTCAAAAGACCACACCTAATTAGCTGCATTTAATGTAACTTTCTTGAGTCCTTTTTCCACAGCAGAAACTAAACAAATATGCATACCAAGCAAGCAGAAGGGAGATATTTTTTCCCCCCACTCATTGCCTTCTATATCCCAGAGGCTGAGTTTCGCCTTTTGGTATGAATGGCTTTTCTCAGACTGTAGGAATCCTTTCTGACTTCACATCTTCTCCAAAAATTCTTCGTGCAAAAGCTTTCCACCGTTTCCTCAGGGAGCTTTTCCCAACATCAACATGTAAATGCTGAAACCACAAAATATGTATTCAGTATACATACTCCAATAAAGAGAATACAGAAGAAAAAGCATCCCCTGCATCCTACCTCTAAATATCCATCCTGCTACATCAGGGTTAGCCCCTTGTAGGGAAGAACTATTTTGTTAATTGACTTGCTTGTAATCTGCAGGGATAATCCTTTTCTTGCTAGGGAGCTCTATCTCACCCGAGCACAGCTGCTTCTCTCCAGCAAATCCTACACTGCAACTTGGTAAGAAATGCTGCATCTGAATGGTTTTGTCACTTAACAAGAAGCATCAGTTTGAAGAGATGATTTAGTCACAGGTAGCAAACACACATCCTATTGCTAACATCTCTAACAACATGTTCTCTGTCTAGTAAGTTACCAAGAAAACACTTGTGGATCAAAAATCTGTCTAAATCTCATATGGTAGCTTCATCAGCCTCTCTCCTATAAAGCCCCTGCACCTCTTTAAAATGCTAATTTTGCTTTAAATGTTGCCTTTTTTTTTTTTCCTGCATCAAACCACTATTTACTCTTTCTTCTTATCCTTCTGTTAATAGGAAGACGCTCTGCTCCCAACAGGTAAAAGAGAAGAGGCTTCCTAAGCATAGCACCTGACAGACTTACATATGTCACTGCTTTCCTTTCTTAAGGCTGTTATTTCATACTGAGATGCTGACACGTGGCCTAGATGCTCAGCTCTTGGGCTGAGCAGCCCCATGGCCAGGCAAGCTCTGTCACTGGTTGCCCCAGAGGCTGAGAGGATAACGAGAACCCCCCATGGTATCGATTTCAATGCAGGTCCCAAGCAGAGCAATGTAGTTTCTGTTATTCTGATGCAATGCAGATGTCTGTAGCCATTTGGGATGTTGATTGCTGTGACTCAGTGCAAGGTCCTCAGCCAACTGAAAGCATCATAGCACAAGGATAATCGTTTCTGATTGATACAAGGTACTGCAACAAAGTTGTCTCAGGGCTCCTGTTCCATTTTGGCATCTGCTCCATACAGCGTTACTCATCATCCACAGAGACTTCTTAGTCTGTTAAGCAAGGAAGTTGAAGACTTAGTCTTTTCTAATCACTGTATCACCAGTGTGGCTTGAGGAATGGATACTCAGCCCAACTCCCCTGTCCCCACCCAGCCCATCCTCCGCTTCTCATGCTGAATACATTAACTCCTCCAGAAAATATTTGCATGCATTAAATTTGGTGTGGCCTGGAATCCAAGCTCCTAAAAAAAAGAAAAAGCCAAACATACATGAAACGATAGAGACAAGGGAGAGTTCTGCAGCTCAGAGGCAGGTAGCATTCATCCCCTCATTAAAATTTAAACACCAAATAAATTAATTATATATGGCAACAATACATACATACACATAGCAACCTGGTCTGTGTTTTTAAGGCATCCTAATAGAAACCAGGCCTGAGTTTTCACTTCCTTTGTGGTCCAGGTGGACGCTCATCGTCCCATGAACATAATGAGGGTGCTACAAAGGATTTTCCCCAGCCCTGCAGTCCCTGTTCAAGATCACAGCAGCTTGCCCAGTTTGAGAGCTTTCTTCCTCTTGATATACAATGCAGAGAGAGGAAGCGAGGGTTGTTATTGCTGCAGTGAGCTTGGGCTTTTGATAATATTAAACTGTTTAGGTTGGATGTGAAACCTGACTTTGCCGAGAACCATATGGTGCTTAAATGATGTTGTTGCCTTGCAAGTCTGCAGGGTGGAAAACAGGGCCAGATTCCACAATATCTGCAAATTACCAAAGCTGTGAATTTAATGAAGAAGGAAGAAAGCTTAAGGAAGTTCTGTCTTTGGTGGTAAAGATATAACTGAACACATGAATACCTAAGTGGAAGAAAAGAGACTACCGCATTAAAGTGCAGAATATGCTCAGGTGTGGATTTAACCATCAGCTTTAAGAAGGATACTTCAAGGAGCTCAGTGCCCACAGGCTTTCAGTTGAGATGTTCACTTCTCACAGACTTCTCACGCTCAGAGGGTACATCATCACCACAGATAACGTTTGATAATTGGAATCATAGAATCACAGAATGGTGGGGGTTGGAAGAGACCTCGAGAGATCATCCAGTACAACCCCTTGCTAAAGGAGGTTCCCATCAATCAGAGAGCACAGAAAAACAAGTGGGTTTGGAAACCTCTCAAGAAGGAGCCTCCACACCCTCCCTGGGCAGTCTGGGCCAGGGCTCCCTCACCTCAACAGCAAAAAAGCTTTTCCTTGTGTTTAAGTGGAACTATTTGTGTTCCAGCTTCTTTCCATCACCCTTTGTCCTGTCACTGAACACTACAGAAAAAAAGTGCCACACCATCCTCTTAGCATCCATCCTTTTGGTATTTATAACTCTTGATAACGTCCTCCCTCAGCCTTCTCCAGGCTAAACAGCCCCAGATCTCGCAGCCTTTCCTTGTCAGAGAGATGTTATAGTTCCTTGTGCTGGTCTCTGTCTCCGGCAGTTCCCTGTCTCTCTTGAGCTGGGCAGCCGAGAACTGGACACAAGACTCCAGATGAGGCCTCACCAGGGCAGAGTTTGCAATGTTTTAAACTTTCCCTTGTGTTATAACACACCATTTGCTTCATTGGGGTTCAGTTCTCAGTAGTTGACACTCCACCCAGAGAGTGCGTTGCACCAGAGGGATCTCAGCTGGGATCTCTGGGACCAGCACACAAACAAGGTGATACTCAGGAATGCCTCTTTTCTGCCTCTTCAGCAGTGCTGTGTGCAGTTGGAGAAGTGCTCCAGCATCCTTCAGGATGAAAAGTTGCATGTAAGGGTAAAAGAATACTGGTAAATCTGAGGGGAAAATATGCACTCATAGCCTGGAAGCATTCTCTGCAATGGCAGAAGTCATCAATCCAGGCTTCCTGAGAGGCAATAAGAACCATGGCAGTGGTTTTCCCCAGTATGCTCAAAATCATACATTAGTTTTCTGCTACATTAAGGACTTTTATTTTTAAAAAATAACTCCCCCAAAAAAACAAATTTTAAAAAAAAAAAAGTTTTTTAATTAAATGGCTCTTAAATTTTCTCACTTCATTTATTCTGTTGGTTTCTGGAAAGACAGAACTAATAGAAGCAACACCTTTGATGTAAGGGAGTCTGAGAGAACCACAGTTGACAGCTGAATTCATTGCCTTGAATCATGAGGAGCCTCCCTTAGGAGGCTGTTACCAAAAGACAAGGAAGACTTATTACTGCCCAAGCCTTCCAAGAGATGACACTACACCCATCCCTGACAATACAGCTGCTGAATGCACCAGCTCCTGACAAGCCACTGCATTCGTTGTCTGTTGCTGTAACAAGTCACATGATAAAACCCCATGGAAAAGGCCCACTTAAAACTAGCCCAGGTATTTTGTTATGTCAGACAACAGCTTTAGTTCTCCAAGGATAAAAAATCATCTCCTAATGGTCAGCCTAAATTACTGGTGGTCTGTTTGTGTCTGCTTTTTCTTATGTTAAATAGTTTCAGTATGTCTCCCTTGTGCTGGTGTTCAAAGTGAGATACACTTTGTGGAGTGTGTACATGCCTCCCCAGCCCCTCTTTGCCAACACCAAACTACCTTAAGGCCTCTCTGACATGGTGTAAACAGGTCCCAAGAACCTCAAGTGATGGACATCCCACAGCCTCCCCAGTAGTGTTCTCTCACATAGTGGTGAGAGACCTCACCATTTTGCAATCTCTATCTTAAAAGCAGTGACTAACAGTCTAGATTTTCATTGCTGCAGGTTAGGCATAGTTTGTTTCATTCGGTTTTTTTTGCAGCAACTTTTGATATTTGAAGACAGTCTGTACATTTCAGGTTTCTCTGGACCACAGATTCCAGAGATTGTTAGCTTTGTTGCTTTCTCTATGGCCCCAAGTGCAATTCTCCCATTGGAGCTTGCAAGAGACAAGTTACATTGGATCAAGTAGATACCCTTGTCCTTCATTAACACTATCGTCCCTTTCCTGGCTCTGGTTTTGTTTCCCACCATACACTCAATTGGAACACTGCTGCAAGCCATGCAAACAGCTCTTCTCATTGTTTTCTGCCCTCATGATTCCTAGAGCTCCAGCCACCTGGTTTTCACTCCAGAATTCCTTCTATTTCAGGACTGTATTAACTGCTGATGCTCACAGTCTTGTCTGTTCTAACTAGTGAGCTGGTCCTTTACAGTGGGAACTCCCGTGACTCTGCACCCATGCTATTTCATCACAGTACACTTTCTTCCCTCTGCAAAGGCTTCTCACTTCTTCCCAGAAGATACCTCAGGTCTCTGTGTCAGGGCCAGAGTGTCACAAGCTCACTGCCAACTAATTACAGCTGGTTCCAAGGCCAACTCTTGAGTGAGTTTCTTAGCAATTTCTTCCCAAACCCCAAAATTCTCCTTTTAGCACAATCCACTAGTTCTTTCTTTGAGACATTTTTACATCCCCTCACTTCCAATTCTTGTATCATTCTTCCCCCATCAGCTCACTTAGTCTTTTGTCCAAAGGCACTATGTCAATTACTTCACTGAATCCAGCTAGGAATGCCGTGGATCCAGTCTATGTCTAGAAAAATCCATTGTTTTATCAAAGATATCAGATTCCTACAACACAATCTGCCTTTGGTAGACCCAGGCTGCATTCTCTCCAATTTCCAATCTATTCCCATGCTTTGTTTTTCTCCCTGAACGTTCATTTACATCCATATAATTGGAGTCAAACTGATGAGCTCCAACCTTTTCCTCTCCTGTCTGTACTGTTACCTTTAGTCATCAAATACTTCCCCCAGTTTGACACATTTGAGAGTCATCATTGCTACTGGGCATGCAATACAGCATTTCCTATGCTCTGGCCTGGAGATTTTCTACCTTGTTTCTATCCTCTTACCACCAGGCTGAGTGCACTCAAGTTTGAAATTGGCTTCTCTCATAAATGTTGTAATTTCTGCATCCATTTCAGCCTCATTATCACTCTCCCACCTGGTTTTGCCTTCGTGTTCACTTCATTGCTTTACTCACAAGTGGGGCAAGTCATTTGATTTCCTTTCAGGCCACATTTAAGGTTATCTTTAATATCAGCCTCAATCTCATTACATGGGAAACTTTGCTTCCTTCCATTTAAAATACGGCCATTGAACAGAAAGATGCTTGTTTAAATCTTCCCAATGAAAATACACTATCACCTTGCCAGCAATGTCTGCTTATTTCTTCAAGACAATCAGCACAGCTGGTTTGATGATGAACCTTACCTCCAGGAAGAGAGCCAGAGAGCCTTTTCCATGTAGACATCTCCTGCAAAGGGACATCAATGGAGAATGGTTTTAATTTCCAACTCTGTATCAAGCGCTTGAGTCAAATCCCATCCACCTAGCCCTTGGGACAAATTCCTTCCTTCTCATAATCACAAAAACACTGATTTCTAGTTCCAATTTCTACTTCCAAATCAAATTTATAACAAGAAATCCCTGAGGAGCCCCAGGGTGAAGAACAGGTAATGAGGAATAGTAAAAAAAGACAAATAAGAGAGACGTGGCTCAGAACGATACAGTTGGGAAAGACCTGGGAAATCCCTCAATCCAGAGGAGAAATGAGCAGAGCCCATCTGTCTGCACCCCAGGCATCACCCTTGTAAAAGGGTGAGCTCCCAAAATATGTGAGATCATTACAACCACCAGCTAAGCCTTTCTGTGGTGCCTGTACATGCTGTAAAGGGGAAAAAAAAGTGCTTCTGCTAGTACTGGAGAGGTTTGCCAAGGAAAGAAAGCACTGCTGGCAGCCTCAGCTCCTGAATATGTCAAGATGAGCATTGAAATCTTGTCAGAAAGTCAACTGAATGTCCAAATGGGCTAAATCCAGAACAAATGGAGCTGGTTCTGATTGATATCAGTTAGGAATATGATTCGCTACTTAGTACTCAAGAAAGCACGGGCATCCACTGAACGTGGATAATAATAATGTGGAAGGTTTCCTCTGGTTTCTAAGTTATGACATTTGTATTTCTAAATGTGTTATGAGGATATCATTTGTATATTCTCCCCACTTCCATTAGGAGCAGATTACAGCATTGGAGCAGCAGGTTTTATCAGCTGTAGAGCTAACACTCTGCTTTGGCGTCTGTGATGCTGGAGAGCGCTTCTTGTGTACCCTCCTGGGCATTTTCAGGTCCTTTTAAATCAGATAGTCAGAGCTGTGTCTGACAATATAGTGGGGCAGAGCTTCAGATGGAGGTAACACTCACTTCCACACAAAAATCATTTGGCTTAAACAAGAAAACAAGAAAGGCTGCTCAAAACAAAGCAGCCCTGACCCAACCCCCAGTCACAACAATATGTGCTATGTGGAGGTCAGATTAGGCCACGGAAGTCTACAGTGACTTTAGTTGTCATTTGAGATTGCATTACAAAACAGCAGTGTAAAGGTACTTATATGACTTGCACTGCCTGCACCTCACAGTCACCTAAATGTCTCTGCCTTGCTGAGTTCAAGGGGAGGTAGTCATCTGGAAGCCTAAAGATCAGAGATAGGCAATTATTTGGGTTCTTATAAGAGACAGATCCACTTCAGGAAGCTGGACTGAGTTCTCAAGTAACTCCATGATTAGACCATGCTCTCCTCTCCATGTGAGCCAATTCTCTCTGCCTTATTTATCTGAACCCCTTCCTGTACACGGGAAATTATTTCTCTTGCAAAAGTCAAAATCCAAGCAGAAGCACTTTTGAAACCATACGAGAAGTGTTTCAGTGGGGACCTATAATCCTGACTTTGTCAACCTCATTGGCAGTGTCACTATAGAGGACATCAGAGGAAAAGGTAAAGCTACATCTCTGGCTTCTGAAGTCACCTGTGTTCTGTGAAAATGGGGAATAATTTCACAACAAATCCAAAAAAAAAAAAGCCAAATCTCCATGCTTCATGCAGGAAAGGAACTCCTAGCAGAGCCTCTTACTCAACTCCTTCAGACCACCCTACTTCACTGACAGCCAAAACATCCCCAATAGAGAAACCCAGGAGAGTTTTTTATCAGCCTCTTTCCTTGTTTCCCTATTGTTCAAAGACTTGCAAATGCTATGGGAATTCCCAGCATTTCCATCTGACCACAAACCTTCACTGAAAAGACTCTCTCACAGTTTATTATGAGCCCGTTTTATGAAATGAATGTGATGGTAGTCTACTAATTAATATCTGGCAGGAATTAAATGAGAGTGACTTCTAATGCTGCTGCCTCTCTGTCTGGTCAGTTCTTTCATTCCTCAGTCAAAACTGAATTAGAGAAATTATGGCTAGCATTTGATCAAAAGATGCACCAAGCAGAGTCTTCCATATGGGTGGCAGAGGAAAGACTGTTGCTCCAGGTAAGTGATGTTGAGAGGGTGAGTGACCCTGTGAAAATCTTTACTGCAAGTTTTACCCGGCTGAACTGTTGGCAAATACGAAAGTTTTTTTTCTGGCTAATTTCACATAACACAGCTTTTGATCAGAAAACAAGAAATAGATGGGAGTGAGGAGAGTTAAACAGCAGCTATTAAAGGAAAAATAATCTTATCTTTCATACCTTTGTTCCATTTTTTTCTCACCTCTCTTTTTTTCCCTCTCATTGTTTGGCAGGTGAATTTGATGTGATAAACTTATCCCTGGTGGTACTATACCAAACCAACAAGTTTCAACAGTAAAACCCTAATTACAGGCCACAACTTTACATATTGTTTTGTGTTTCTGCGATGTTCCAGATCTGTGTTGCTGCAACGTTTCCAGTGAATACTTGCTGGATATAATTAGCGAAATGACCAAGCCTGAATAAGCATATATCCCATGGAAACCAGAATGACTTCTCTAAATAACACTTCTTGCAGACAGTGAATAAGTACCTCTTGTTTTCATGATAGAGCAGCATGAAAACAATATCTTCAGAACCAATTTTATGCAAAACACCCATTGCAGCTGATTAGATGGGTATAGTATTTTGATTTTACTGGAAGTCCTTATTCGTGCCAACATAACTCTGCTTCTGATGGGTACCTGTGGGACTGATTAACCAAAACCAGGAGTGTGCATTATGACTCAGCTAAGTTCATTTCACATGGAAATAGCTTTCAAAATGTTAGAGGACCTGGCTAGCGAGTATAAATAGAGTGTGTGGATGAGGAAGAAGTCAAAGCATTAAAAATCATTTACAAATATGCCACTAGCTGCCCAGTTGTGATGGTTCTTCCACATCTCACAAGTTGCTTCTCGTATAATTTCAGATAACAACTACAGCCATAAAACATTTGATTGAGTTAGAGTTGATTGAAAAAATATTGTGCTTACTGAGAAGTCTGAGGTGACATCTACACCAGGTGAAAAACACTACACCAGGAAACACTGCAAGTTACATTAAAAGATCAAATGGCATTTCAGGTATAACACTCCCCCTTTCTTGGCCTAGGCTAAAGTGTCAGTGGATATGTTTTGGTAGTGCAACAATCGTTTCACCAATAGAGGATCCATTTTCAAATCTCATCATGCACTGAAATTCTGATACTTTCAACTTAGAAACTGAGAAAAATCCAAGTGGAGGAGCGAATCCTGCACGGTGCTTTCTTTCCTCGCACTGCACCGTTGGGTGGGTTGTTTTCTTTACGCTCCCCCTGTGCTCCCTCTCTTTGGGCCTCTACCACCATAAGGGCAATATCACGTCTCCTGGCTTGCAGGCTGCTATTTCTGGAAACACCATCTTGCAGAAAGCCATGGCATGGAAGTTATGATTCATACATTTCATAGGAGCAGAAGTGTTAGTGAATTTGGGCAGGTGGCGGGGTGGCAGCATGAGTGTGTGGTGGCATGACAGATGGCAGCAGCCAGGAAAGTACGCTCCAGAGGTATAAGATGTGAAGAGTTGCAAGCCCCTGTGGAGTTATATCCACTTACATCAGATCTGGGAACCTGGGCAGCATAAGCATACTGACATTTAATGTTTTGCCTGCCATTTTTGCAGCTTATGTCACAAGAAACTGCTGTGTCCCCACCATCTTGTGTGTTTGAAACTTTTCTTGGCTGCTGTTTGCCTTTCAACTCTGCCTTCACCTACTCTCTGACTCCCTCCCATACCACTGCTCAGGCAGTACCAAGACATTACATCATTTCCCCTGCAGCCTTCCTCCTCTCTAGGCTTGGGCATCCCTTGTGATGCTCCTCACACCTGGCACTTTCTTGTCTCCTTGCCAACAAAATCGTTTTCTTGAATTCAGCTCCTTCCCCAGGTCTATTGCTTTCCCTTCCTCCAGCTTCAGTCATTTTTAAACCAATTTAATCTGAAGATCTTTAATTAGGCAGTCATAGAACAACAGTAGCAATAAATGCTTTGCAACACCGCACGGTCTGAGGCATTTCAAAGATGCTTATGTAATAAACTCCTCAGCAGCTCTTGCCCAGTTCTTGTACTGCAAATTGTTGAGGACTGTAATAAATCACAGCTTCCACTAAAGCCAGAGCATGGCCCAGCTTCAGAAAGGTATTGGACCAACTCCACAGCTGTTTTCCAAAGCATCCATCTTCAACTCACACTTTGTGCTGCAAACAGGGTTTCCAAACTTCTTTTTCAAATTGCTTTGAAAGAATTCTCTTAGTCTGAGGAACAGTCTTAATAGGGAACTTATATCGTGGGAAGAAATTATGCTTATCTGTGGGCCAGGGGAGAAAAAATAGCTCTTCTGACAGCAACAATCCCCTGTCCAAGGCTCATGACTGCACAAGGAGAGGGAGCTCAGAGGAATAAAGAGTGACAGAAATTCAGCAGCACAAAGAGGGTTAATAAACCTCCTGGCACTGGAGGGAGACTAGCACCAGCCACAAATATTTGTGAACACCTCTCTTAAAAAGAGGGACTGTCATTATGGACAGCAGTGTCCTGTAGAAAATGAGGCAGCAGTGAAGGATGCTGAGTTCTGCTCTGTCCCTCCCTCCTGTGCCAGCAGCTTCACAGCCTGTCCTGGGCACAGTGTGATTGAAAGCCCCAGGGTTTTGAGGGCCAAGACAGCACAAGCTAGCTGAAACCCCTTTTTCTGGTGGTGATCCTCAAATCCTTCCCCTTCACACATACGAGCCCATTCATCCCTCTGTTCCTTGCAGGGCCGGCCATCTCTCGTGTAAACACTGCGTAGTGTGTGTGGCGAGCTGCAGTACTTCAAGGACATTGGAATGCACTTTATCAGCACTTTTAAACACTGCAGCTTTATGAGGGGAGTCTGAAAATGTATTTACCATTCCAGACTGTGCACAGATGTGCTTTTAATATAACATCCTGGTGTTTTTCTTCTCTTCTCATGACCCCTTGCTGTCTGGGCAAGGGCACTCACTCTTTCTCGTGCTACCAGATGCTCCATCAATTCTCCGTGGAGCACCAGCTACCAGAGAGTTTTCTGGCTTGAAGCAGCTCTTTCACATCTTCTGCTGATGCTCTTCTATAGGTGCTGTGAGGTTTGCTTTATGGGGAACCTCTTTAACCACCCACACTTGCTACACTTTTGTTTCCCAAAGATCTTCCTCCTGTGCACCAACCATGTGTGCAGAGCTGTTCACTCACTGTGTGGCATAGCAGGTTGTGCAGGTTGCCACAGACAGGTACATCACCTCAGGCTCTTCTGGGCTTCTCCCAGAATGCTGGAAACTAGAGTTATTTGTGACTAAAGGAAAATGTCTCCTGAGGTGCTGAAGGCACCTTATGCTTTGAGGCAAAGCCTTTGGGAAGACTCTCCTGATCTCAGGAGCATGTCTGGCTCCCAGACTCAGCTACACAGTGGTGAAAGGTGAACAATGAACAATTTGTCTTGGTTCTGCTGGTTGTAGTGGGCCAAAGGAAAGACATCCTTCCCAATTGAAGGTAAAAAAAGGAAAAGACTCTAAAGGGCAAGAAAATTTTGAGAAGTTCGCAGAGAAGCAGTTGTTATCAACTGTATTTTGTTTGTGTGGCAAGGTTTCCATAGTTAGGACCCTACGCCAGAGCAGGTGGATGCCTGAAGGAGGCTGAGACTCCATGAGGTGTCAACACTGGAGCAGGTTTGCTGGCAGGGCCTGTGACCCTGTGGGGGACCCACGATGGAGCTGTCTGTGCCTGAAGGACTGCACCCTGTGGAAAGGACCTGCTGGAGCAGTTCATGAAGAACTGCAGCCAGGGGAAGGATCTACACTGAAGAAGCTTGTGTAGGGCTGTATCTCGTGCAAAGGACCCCAGCTGGAGCTATGAGGAGTCCTCCCCCTGAGAGAAAGAAGCAACAGAGACCATCTGTGATGAACTGACTGTAACCCCTATTCACCGTCCCACTATGCCACTGAGTGGGAGGAGGTACAGACCCAGTAAGAAAGGAGAGGTGGGGGGAAGATGTTTTGAGATATAGCTTTTTTTCCATTACCTTTCTTTATTCTGATTGGCAATAAGTTGAACTAATTTTCTCAAAGCTGAGTCTGCTTTGCCCATGACAGTAACTGCTGAGTGATCTCCCTGTCTTTACCTTGACTCATGATCCTTTTGTTGTATTTTCTCTCCCCTGTCCAACTTGGGAGAGGGAGTGATAGAGTGACTTTACTGGGCACTTGCCATCCAGCCTGTGTTCAACCACCACACCAACCAAGATCTTCTGCAACACACAGGAAGGAATCACCTCATCCAGAGAGAGGCTGGCATCTTATGCTAGTCCTAACTGTGAGGTTACTCCCCCATTTCTGGGGCAGAGTTCACACATCCCCATAGGTGTTGCGGCTGGTGCCTCAAAAGCTCAGCACCAATTTAGGGGTGCAAGCCACAGCCCTGTTCCTAATGCCTGGATGAGTTCTCCTGTGACACTCTGTAGCTGATGACAAGCAATACAGAACAACCCAACAAAGACACAAGGTACAAATGACAAGAATGTAAAATAAACTCAGCAGGACCTGGCTCAACAGAAGCATGATTTGTTCCTATGTGAAGATCCACCTGAGACCTTGTGTTCTCTTTAATCCCTAGAGCTGGGACCAGCTCCCATTTGAAGATTTTCCATTTACTTTAATGGATCTGGAACAGGTCCAAGCAGAGCTGCATAATAAGTGACGGTTTTATTCAACAGGAGAAATAGCCTTGCCCATGATTCCCTCCTACTCCTCTGTACCAGCCTTAGGTCAGAATCTGACACAGCTGCTTCTCAAGCTGAGCCTTCTTCCAAGGAGCTGGGCATTTGAAACACACCATGAGTGTACTTTCAATGGGGAAAGAGATCTATCCGATTGCCAAAGCCAACAGCTTCAGATCACGAGCTGGACTACGCCCGACTCTTAACAGCCACTCATTTTCTGAAGAGTGTCATGTTAATTTTATGCCCCTCTTAGTTTCTAAACTGGGACCTTCAAACCTCTTGGTTACATTTTCCTTTAAAAATATTTTTATCTTGGAGCAGTAGCAGGAACCCAGACAAATACACAAGTTGAGAAGACAACAGAAACATTCTGTGCCAAGGAAGGATGGATGTAAGTGAACCTGTCTCTGATAACCATGGAAACAAAACACACATCGTATAAAAATGTTTCACACTGTTTTGAGGACTGTTCTGGAAGGTAATAATTTACTTCCTTGGAGGCAGCACAGCAAAATACCACAAACAGAAAGCCAGGAGAGATGGGTCACAGAAAGAATACAACTTACCCTTATTGCTCCTAGAACTCAACTCAGATTCCAGTTGCCAAGAGCCTGTGTTAGTGAAACTTCAGGACATATCACTGAAGCCATCATCTACTTTGCAGCTAACCTGTGCACACATAGGTGTACTGCTAACAGTGAGGCTAAACTCTTTTCCACAAAACTACATTCAGCCTCTCCTGATCTCCAGAAACCACAGGCTTTGGGTTACAACTCAGCATGAAGGTCTGCATCACTATCTGGATGCTGGGGAAGGGAGGACAGTGAACTAGCCACTAGTCAACACCTCTCCAGGTCTCAGCAGCATGTTTCTCACAGCTTAACATGCCAGCTTATCAAGTAATCCTTCGCCTGACATATAAAAGATCTCCAACCTGCAAGCTATAGCTCAATGACAATATATATGATAGGTATTACAAAGTGCCCAGGTCACTTTCTGCAAGGTTATCCCACAACATTAGTCAGTCCCTCGCCCCCAGAGCCTGCTCCCATGTCTGAGGCCTCCTCTGCTTTCTACACTTCTTACACCAACCCCTCACTAAACAAACAAAAACCACACGTGTCCACTCTGGCACTCCGTAAAATACCTGAGACACATTTAACCTCCTAGCAGCACATTACAACGGCTTTCAAATGCCAAACAAGCTCTACACCTCCACAGCCTCACTTTTGAAATTATTTATCATGGGTTGGTTTATAGAGTCTTTTATAAGCTTCATAATGGCTAATAATGGCCTAGAGGTCTTAAGGCCTCCAGCTTGACGGATTCCATGTTTACAAGGCTATGAGCTTGACTCCTGGCAGAGATTTGCAGTCTGGAGCCATGCTGTCTGCCTAACCATATGCAATGGGTATCATTGATGCAAGAAGAATTGCACTGAATGCAGGGCTAGGCTGGGTGACGGGTGCCCATGTACCACAAAAAGCTGGGTCACACATGGCTTATCCTCTCAAATCATGTTGAGAGTCAAGTACTTATTACCAGGCATGAAAAAGAGATGTGCTTGCATCCAAGAGTGCCCCCAAATGAAGTGAATGCTGGCAGGCTCTTTGGAGCAGTGTTTTCTGAGCTGTGGTACATCAGCTTTGGACAACACTCATCCCTTTGGAAATTACTGGAGACTATAGGAGTTTTCCAGTTGCTGTTCATCTCAGGGATGCTAACTCAAGGAGCACCTCCTCTTTCCACCACTTATGAGTGCCCAGAGGACACAATCTTTCCTTCAAATCCTCTGGGAGGTGCAGATAAAGCCAGGCCTAAGAAAATGCACAGTTGTTTATTATAACAGTCAGTTCACAACAGCTACTAACAGATGGGAAGTAGTGCAGAATAAAAATGTTGTCACTGGGTAACAAGCTGGTAGCTTTTCACTCCATGACCTGAAATACAAGTATGTTTATGACATTAGAGTCAATATGCTGAGATTTGAGGCTTACAAAATAATAGCTACAAATTACACAGTAGCTGTAAGATTAAAAGTCCAGAGATGCAGACAGTAGCTTCGTTAGGGTTTTTCTGAGTGATTGTGTTTGTATAAGCTTACATATAAATGCAAACCAAACACAGTGTAGAAGATGAGAAAGCTTTTCTACAATTTCATTTTTTATTGACTGTAAGAGGGAAGAATCATAAATGGGAAGGTAAAAGCTTTCCTTTTGGAAAATGAGTGCTGGCTTTGGAGAGATGTAACTGTCAGACACCAGTTAAGTGCTAAGTGTATTAAAAGAACCTCTTGTTTCCAACTAAATCTTCAACAACAACAACAATAAGCAGATAAAAGAAGAAGAGATACACCTAGAAAAGTGACATTTTTCCTCTCTTTTTTTTCCATTCTTTTTGTTTTCTGGTGAGCTTTCTCTAGCAATGTGGAGAGGCTAAATTCTTCCCCTCAATTCAATAGGGAATGGGCAGCCACAAACATCAACTTCAGTTACTACTTGAACACAACAATTTCTCTTCTTGCTCCGAGGAAAAGCAAGGAGGTAGCATCCAGGGAGCCTGGACTTGATCCAAAGAGTTGCAAGCAGATGGCCAGCACTACATTTAGCAGCAAGAGTCAAGTGGATGCGAACACAGATATACCATGGCACAAGCACAGACAACTGAGTTTAGCTGTGGCTTAAGAACCAGCAAAGGTTGCTGATCTGTACAAAGTCTACAGTGTCAGCTCTGTTAGCCCAGCACACCTGATTTAGCCTCAAATGTGGGAGCAGTCACAGGTCTGTTTCTGGTGTCTGCTGTGCACGAGCTCCACAGCACAGGGAAAAAACAGCCCACAACATGGCCACATCTTATGGTCACGTCCCTGAGTTTTATGACCTTTCCTTACTGCTGGAGTAACAAAAGGACGTGGGTGTACAGGCAGACCTTCTCCAGCAGGCTGAGCTCGTGCTGACCTTCTCCAGCAGTCTGTTTGGGTTGCCTGCCTATGTGAGACACCATCCTTGGTTTTGCTACCTGCCCAACACCAGCTGTCAAACATACTGACACAAGGCCGATGCTCGTGAGGTTTTGCAGTCTCACCCCCTCCCCTACTCTGTGCTTTTGTTCCCAGCAATAGCATTTCATATTAGCTGCAGAAGCCAGATGGCCCCAACGTGATGCCAGAGCATGACAACCACTGCTCTTTTCATTTTCAAGACATTCCCTTGAATCCATTATTCACACAGGTCATTCTCTTGCAAGGTTAAATGAAAACCGCAGCATGCTTCATACCTGCCAGATAAAATTAGAGCTTTCATTGCACAGCATTCAGGCACCCATCCCTTTCTTCACAGGAAATCACAGAATTATCACCAAGCAGCTTAAGTGTGACATGGAGAGGATTTGGAAGAGACATTTAGGAGCAGGAGAGCAAGATATGTTTAATGGAAGTTCATCCCAGTGAGAAAAAGTGAAATGGGTTAAGATGCTGAGCAAAAAGTGCTGGTCTAACAGCATAACCAGCAACTGAGATGATGACATTTTCTAGGAGACTGGAAAATGCTTGAGGCCAATATCACATAGCACAGAAGAGAAGATTCAGTCCAGGAGATTTAGGGCCTTTTGAAATGCTAGTTGACTTTAATATTTTCTCTCTTCTTTGATAGCCAGAAGGCATTGAAGATGGAGCTTTTATAAAGCTGGGAGATCTGAGAGATACAAAAGACATTCAGCTAGGTGAAAGAGCTCGTCATTTCATCCACTTTCTGAGTGCACAGAAGCTTCTCCAGCTGCGGAGCTCTGCCATCAATCTCTAATCCTTTACCACAGACTTTCTCCAAGTTACAAGCTCTGCAAATGTCAGTCTTGTGCTCCCGTTTTGGAACTGCGGGCCAAATGCTTAAGAGTAGTGAACTAGCACTTTCCATCACAGTCCATGGGCAGAGGAGGTAGCTAAGACTCAAGTGTCTTTGACATGCGTATTTACATTAATCAATCTTGCAATAAAATCTCTGTAATGTACTAGTCTTCTCTGCTTTGTGGGCAGCTCACTCGAGTCTCTCCTTGGGCTGCAGATCCCAAGAGGGATGCTCTTGATTACTTCCCATTCACCCACTTCTTCAGCGTGGACTAAAAGTGCTAAGTACTTAAAGGTAAGTCAGGTGGAGAAGATAAACCTGTGTTTCTCCAGGTACAAAATAGAGATGGTGGTGCTTCTCTGTGTATTTTAGTTGGAACAGAGCTACCAATAATTTTCTGCAGTTTTGTGTTGCAACTGTTACACAGATAGGTTTGCAATCCTACAGTCAGGCTGTTCTTTTGACTTCCAACTGTACTTCTGCAAAACTCATCTTTGGGTCAAAAAGACTACTCATTTCTTGCTGTGCTCTTTGCTGTAAGTTGGGATTTATCCCGAGTGTATGTACGCTGTCACCACAGCTCAGGGCATGTCAAACCTCAACGCTGAAGCAAGATTAGCACTGGGGCTGCAAAGAGCACTGCCATGGCCAAAATACTGGTCCCCAAACTGGGTAGGGAAGTGCCAAGTGAGACAAGAATTTTACCCTGGGACACACCACAATGAGAGATACCACAAAGTTGGGTTTTCTCCCAGAAGCAACAATCCTCTTGAAGCATCCCTTTCTTTTTCACCTCAGCCCTTCACATGTTGGTGACTGCAATACAGGCACAGGCAGAAGCCCCAGCACCATGGTCTCTGGCTGCTTTAGCTCAGATAAGAGAGCAAATACCAGCTAAACACACAAATGGATTTCAGACACAATTTCATTGTAGAGATTAAGAGGTAAGAACAAAACAAGGGTCTCCTGGGCTAGATGTTACCATGCAACAGCGGTTCACATGTTCCTGGTTCCCCACTGATAAAAGAGAAGTGAGGCAAATTACTCTTCTGCCACAAGCCAAAGACATCACACTGAGACTTACTGGCATTCACTTTCCTGAGAAGGAGGAGAGAGGCTTTTTAGTAACCTATGAGACTTACTGGAGTTCACTTTCCTGAGGAGAAGAAGGGTTTTTTAGTAACCTATCCTATAGTAAACTGTCAGGTAAAGCAACAAATCTGAAACAGCATCTAGAATTCAGACACAATCCTGATTAAAAAAAAAGAGAGATTTTTCAAAGGATGAGGGCAATTAGTCATTTGACCCAGGCACAAAGGAAAGACTTCCATCTCTTGGGAGTTTTCAAGTGAACAGAAGATTTCTTCTGGAGGTAGCCAATGGCCAAATACTGGTTTCCAGTGTTGAACCCAGTGGCCAGTGGGTAACTTCCACACTCCCCACCAGGCCAATGTTTTAAAAAGGGAATCCCTCTGTGTCTTACACAAAATAAAGAGGCGACACTTGGCCAGATCTTTCCTGGAAGTGTCTGTGGCCATTTTGTGCCCCATCCAGCTGGTGGAAGCACAGGAATGACAGAATAATTGATGTTGGAGGGGGGCTTCTGATGGTGTGTGTTCCAAGTCCCTGCTCAGGGCAAAGCCATCTTAGAATAGAATACTCAGGGCATTTTTCTAGTTGAGTTTGTAATGTCTCCAGGGACAGATATTCATGATTGCTTTGATGTTTGAGCACTCTCATGGCAAAAAGAAAGAAAGAAAAAAAAACTTCACTAATACCAAATTAGAATTTTCCTCCTTGAAACTAGTCCAGAGAAGCAACCTGGAAGCCCAAGTTAAGCCTCACTGTCATTGGAGTTCACCTCAGCAATGAGGAACATCAGCACAGCCCCAGTTGGGTTTGTGCTCCAGTGTGGGGTGAGAGAAGGGTCTTGCAGGATCACGCCAGCATCTCTCCTGCTTCTCTCTTAGGGCTTCTCAGCCCTTTCTGCTGATCATAGCAAGCTGTTGTGTGGTCTGTGCAGGGAGGCTGCAGCCTGCCAACACTTTGCTCTTTTCAACTAGTTTAATTATTCTCTCATAATAACTCTTCCCCTTCTTCTATGAAGAACAGATGATCAACACAGATTGCATGGCGTTTCAAAAGCTACAGTGTATACTGAGGGAGCGCTTTCCAGCCACCTTCCCCCACCTCCCCCCAGATCTGTGGGCGCTGAGCTCGCTCCGACTGACTCCACATTCCTAACTTCAACAATGACAGTGTTGCCAATACTGATATTAAACTAAATGCTTTCCATGTTGGGGCACAAGTAACAATAGTCAATATTTTGGTGGGGCTGAATTACAGGCAGCAGTTGCAACAGCTGCCTTCAGTTTTGGCTCTAACACCCTGCTCCCCAGTGAGGTACAACACACTATTTGATGAATTCCACACTCTGTTCTTCAGTTACAGTTTATTAAAAGATGGACTAAAACATTGGCACATGTCATGGTTTGTCCCAGCCAGCACAGCAGCACCACAACAGTCTCTCACTCGGTGCCCCCACACACCCCCACCCTCGTTAGGATGGCAGAGGCTCCAGTGAAATGGGAGTAAAAAGATAACAAAGGGTTGTGGACTGAGACAAGGGCAGGGAGGGCTCACTGCCAATTACAGTTCCGGGCAAAACAGACTCCACTACTAAAGCAGGAAAGTTTATTCTACTACCTACAAGAAACAGAATGGAATAAAAGCAAAAGGGAGTAGGATGATGAAACAATTACAACCAGCACTTTAAGATCTCCCTCCCCCAATCCCTCCTTTCTTCCCAGGCCCAGTTCACTGCTCCCGATATCTCTACCTCCTCCCCCCACTAACGGCTCAGGGGGCAGGGAATGGGGGACGTGGTTAGTCTCTCATAGATGGGCTCTGCTGTTTCTCTCTGCTCAGATGAGAACAACTCCTGGCATTCTTCCCTTGTTCCAATACAGGACCCCTGCCTCGGGACACAGTCCCTAACAAACTTCTCTGGTGGGGGTTGTTCCCAGCAGCTGTGGCTTCTGCCGATATGGGGTCCCTCACATGGGACAGAGTCCTTGGTGAATATCTCTGGCGTGGATTCTTCACCACAGTTGCAGTTTCTGCAGTTACAGGGTCCCTCTCTTGAGACAAGGCCTCTTCTGGGCATAAGTTTAATGAGCTGCTTTGTTGTGGGCTCCTCCCCACAGTTACAGCTGTGGATATTGGGTCCCTTCCTTGGGACACAGCCTCTTCCAGACATAGTTTTAAAGAAGAAAATCACTGCCCTTGGCTAGGGGTCTGTAGTGAAGTGATTGAGTCCCTCCCACAGGACACAGCCTCCTCCAGCCATAGTCACTATCCCTGGCTCAGGGCCTTTAATGAAGTGAATTACTGACCCCGGTCATCTGTAGCAACATGAGTCTCTGCCCCTGATACAAAGTCATTATCAAAATGAGTCTCTGCCACTGATGTGGGGTCTTTAAAGAAATGAAAATAAATCTCAGCTTCACCAGTTCTCTCCACAGAATGTAGGGGAGTCTCTGCTCTGGTACATCTCCTCCTCTCTTTCATCACTGACCTTGGACCCTGCATGGTTGTTTCTCTCACTGTTCCTACTCCTTGTCCCACCACCAGCCAGAAGAAGAAGAAAAGGGCAGAAGAAGAAAGAAATAGGAAGAAGAAGGAGGAAGAAGACTCTTCTTCTGGCTTCTTCTTAAAAAGTGATCGTGGAGGCGTCTAATTGGCTCAGCCCCAGACGTGGGTCTGGCTCAGAGCTGGGGAGAGGTTTGAGCAACTGCTTTCAGGAGCCATCTTTACAGTCCTTTCCCCCTTACCAGAAAAGGCTGTCATGTCAAACCATGACAGCACAACAGTGGCCACAGGAATATTTTTGCAGCAACATCATCCCAGAAGTCTTTAGAGACACAGAATTGTGTCTAAATTGGGACACCATTCACACACGGTTTGAACTGCTGTTCAGAAAGTTTGTCAAAGGAGTATTTTGTTCTCCCCAAAAAATAAATCCATGTCCTCTGCAGGCTCAATATTGGCATACATCATTACAGATCTGGCAAAGTCTGTAGCTTTGGAACCAAAGTATAGTGACCAGTGAGGCTTGGAAAAACATTGCTTGCAAACAGCTGGCAGACATCACATGAGCAGTGAGATCTGCAACGAGTTCAATGTGTTGCTCTTCCCACTGTGCTGCCCAGATGCAGAATTTAATGCAAGTTGTGCAGGAGTTGAGCAGCTCTTCTAGGAGACACACTTTACCTGTCCTATCTGTATGAATCCTGTATCCCATTTTATGACCCCCCCAGGGCCACAGCTTTTACAGAAGAGGTGAGACTCAGCGACTATGATCCAGGCTTTTCACATCATGGAAAATCATCAAGGAGAATTTAGTTCCACTCAGTGCCATGATAAGTTATAATTCAGGAGGAGATCAGGAAATGGTGGGAGTTTGAAGTCAACACAAGCCAAGAGGCAGCAACAAAGCCCAGTTTGATCTGAAATTCTCCTTGTTCACCTCCTCATTTTTTCCTGCTGAGCATGCAAAATGGTTCAGGACATCTTAGCCAAACCATTCAGTGTGAATGAGGACATGGCAGAGATCAAGCCTTTAGAGCTGTGGATTTGCTCTCTGCTGCGCTAGGGAAGCCCAAGTCCAGCTGCCTACTTGCATGCCAAGCCAATAATCCAGCCACTATCAAAGAGCTGAGGACACTGACCGGAGTCCTGCTCAGCCTAACATTTCCCTGCAGACAAGGTGCTCCAGCCTTTGGAGCACTGCAACAGAGGGATGGGAGATGTGTCCCTGCACACAGCCATCACGGGCAGCAGCTCTTCCATTTCATATGGAGAGCTGCACATCTCCAGTGCTGTGAACACTTTCAGCCAGGGTCAGAGACTGATGGGTTAAACATTAGCCCAAGTATATGCCAGATTTCAAATTACCTAGCCAGTGTGAGAAGCTTGAGCTCCTACACACATTTAAAAGACACTGCCAAAGGACTGCACGGAGCCACTGCAATGTGCTGGCTGTTGTTGTGTTGTGTTGTGGCCAGACCTCTTGGAGAACATTTGCTGGGTTTTTTTTTCTCTTGGTACAACTCCCAGCTTCATCCTGAGAAAAAGCACCTAAAAAGAACATGTCATGGAATCGCACTGAGACGTGTCAAAGCTGTGGGGCTGCAGCTTTCTGGTGGGCAGCAGGCATGTGCTGTGGTTGGCCACGGAAGGCCTGGTGGGTACTAATGAGGTGGCAGTGGCAGTTAGAGGGTTTGCACAACAGTGTGTATGCTGCAAGGACGGGCAGGGAAAAGCCTCTCCTGGCAGACTGGTTTCAGATGTTGCTTTTCAGGACAGGGAAGCCTTCACCAACACACCACTCCCCACTGTGAAGCAAGGAGTTAAAGCATCACCCTGGCATGTCTTGCTCACCCCACTCATACTTTCCATCACTAACACATGCAGACTTGTGCTAACACCTTGTCCTTTGGGGAGCTGCCCTGGATTTTCCTAAGATGTCTTCACACCAGAGCATGTCAGAAACCACCAGCAGATGTGGGAGGGAAAGGAAAACTACATTTCATCTGCCTTTGTGCTTTTGCGTTTGCTGTAAGAGCCTGCAAGCTGAGTTCAGTGTCATTGAGAGATTCCTTCCTAAAGTGAGATTAAACATATTTTCTTTATTTTTACTTGTATTTGGTTCCACACAGACTCCCAACCCACCATAACAGCCCTGCTCCTGCACATCTTTGAAAATTAGTTAAACACAAGGGATCTTTATGCTGAAGCTGTGTCTGTTGTGTCCCAAAGCTGAATTGATAAAAGGATGCTCTTTTCAGAGTGAGTAAATGCTTTCTCCAAATGGGTTCCATGGGAGTCATTTCTGCATTCCCTCCCCAAACTAGACAGATGTGGATACAGCTGTTTCAATAGCTCAGCACCAACCTCCATGAAAGGCAGATTCCTGAGAGCTGCTGTTGAATATTGAAGACAAATCAGCTTAAATATAACCCAGAGACAAATGAAGATAACAGCACTAACAACTTCCACAAGACTGATCATATCTCAGCTCTCCTAAGCCTATTCATGCCAATGGACCCGTTCACTGGCAGACTCAGATTGTTGTGATCAGATTCTGCTGGAGCACAGGCTCCTTCCCTGGGAGCAGTGTGAGGGCACAGACATCCCTCCCACCTGAAACAACTTTTTCCTACAGATGTACCCGGACCAGACTTCCACATGTGTCAAGCAGAGCTCCATCATATGCGCTTCCTGCATTGGGAACAAGGGCCTTTCATTACCCTACGAGGAGAAAAGTAATTTGCTTTGCTTGCAGCTTCAGCCAAATCAGGCCACACATGCAGAAGTTTGGGGTTTACATTAGCATAACTCCACTGGCTTTTACCAGACCGTAACAGATGTCCCTCATGTCTATGGCAGGTTGAGTTCAAGTCGAGTCTCAAAATAGCACAAATCTCTAGCAGTTAGAAGACAAAAAAAAAATGATACTTCCACTCTATTTACCATATGTTCTCTTTTGGTGTGCAGCATCCTGCAGTAGAGTTCTTATATGCTGACATAGGAATTCATTATAAACATTTCAAGTCTGTCAGTCAGCCTTTCATCTCATCACTTAAAGGAGCCTTCATCCACACAGAGGATCTCACTCAGAGATTGATGTGAAGGTGAGAAAACACCTGCAAGTGTCCACACCTTCATGCAGCCCCTTCTCAGATACCAGAGTATTTGCTGTTCAGAGGTGCAACTGCTGAAAACTACAATAGGCTTTCCAAAGAGGAGGAAACTCCAGGAAAGAGCAGTTCCAAGCCATAGCAGACAAGGTGGTATTTTGTCCTGAGAGTAGGCTGCAGTTTCTGTTGCACTATCTGCATGTTCCTTGCGTGATGGCTGTATATAGAGTGCTTGTTTTCCAGAGCAGGAAATCCTGCCACAGTGTTCTATCGCCCCTATGCAGACACAGTGACATTTCTCTAGTCTGAAGGTTTTAGAGGTTTCTTTCTCTATTTCAGTTACCCTCATTCATCCACAAAAGAAACCTCATTTCTGCAGGAATCTGCTTTCATATCCAAAAGCACATTGGGGCATCCCAGCCCTTCAAAAGCCAACTCTTCCTTTCTACCTGCAGCTTACAGCACTGACTGCACTGCAAAGCAACAGAGCTGGAAAATGAAACGGTGACACTCATATTAAGGAAAGGTGAAGTCCCCAGAAACATAAGCTTCCAAAATCAATAGTAGCAGACCTATTTTATCTGCAGAAAGCTTCCTCCAGACAGGCAACAAATGAAAGACGGACATTTTCATTTCTCAGATCTGTCCTATCAGAGGCTTGAGCCCCGGCTTCACAAATCATTGCATGGTGGTGGAGCAGAGCCCAGAAGCATCTCTTTAGCTGGTAGTGATAACAGGAAAGATACATCCCTTTACAGTGACATAAATCTCAGATCATCACAGCTCACGCTCACCACACACGCGAGAACATGCATGGGCAACGGCCACAGCTCGGCTATGGCTTAGCAAACTGCATTTTTTCTCCATCAGTTATTCACAGGCACACAGTTTTCAAACACAGTCACAATTCAGAAGGGCTGTACAAAATCAGAGGAAACAATCTTGATCCAGCAGAAGCTGTCACCAGTGTCTTGCCTCCAACTAAAAGAGCTGCTGCAGGGAAAAGCTCAGAAATTAAAGATTAGCTGGATAATAGATAATTACAATAAATAGTTCCCCCATAGCACTATTTCCCTGACATTACCAAATGTGACTCTCTTCATCAGAATTTCTGGCCACTTCCACTAACTAATCTTTCTTTCCAAATGCAAGAGACCCTCACGAGCTCTTTGTTGCAGACTGCAGCCTTCAAGTGCAGTCCATGTGCACTCTCAAGGACTGGGTCCAGCACAAAGTCTGCTGACTACATGGAAGGCACTACACAGGGATCAAAACTCTCTCACTCCTCCAAGCCTGTGACAAGGACCGCGACCATCATCTCGGGAGAAGTGCTTCTCCTCATCCCAATGTGTTGTGCCTTCCTTCAAAAGGATCACTCTCATCAAGGAGGTTGCACACAAAGCTGGGAAAGGGTGAGACATTTTCTCTGTCAACAGGAGAGGTGTGTAGTGATCAGGAGTCCCTCTGCCACGCTTGCACTGATTGCAGCCACGGCAATGAGGGAGCCAGGCTGTAATGAGTATCCTCCAGCGAGATAAGGTAAATTCATGCCACAGCCTTCCAACTGAATATCCAGCTGTAAATACAATCAAAGCTGGATTTCAGCCAATGTCATGTTCAGCTGACAACGATTTGCAGTTAGAAATGAGGCACAGATTTGTTTTAAATGATGAGACTGTATCCCCAGGGCTGCAGGGGATTTTCCATCAGCAGCATTATTTAAACCAAGATTGGATGTCACACAAGACAATAGAAATTATGTTGGATTAGTCAATCACTCTTTTTTTGTCTGTATAAACCACTATCTCAGATACTAAAAGCTCATGCAAAGGACTCTCATGTGACAAGAATCTTATTTTTCAAGAGTCTCTTTCTAGTCTAAAGAGCAAGTTCAGTGATTCATCAACTCTTGCCAAGATATTTCAGCTGTGGCACACATCTCGGTGCACTCTGGACTCTGCCATCATGGCTTTGGGCTCACCTGTGCTTTGGACACCAGCCTGGTGGGATCCTGTCAGCATTAGAGAAAGCAGAGAGCTTTGCACATTCACATCAATAGATCCTGGCTGCTCCCGTGTCCTCTTCTCAAGGGACCTTGTGCTAGTGGCAGGAGGAGAAAGGAACCCTCACCACTATGGGTAAGGGATGGGGTAGTACTGCTAAGAGAGCAGACACTGTGTCTCAAAGCTTCAAATTAGGGTTTATATGAAGGGGTGAAGAGGGAGGGAGGAACAGGGTAATCCACATAGCCCCACTAGGTCCAAAGTACTTGTGTTTGTCTCCACCAAGTTATTAAATCTGCCTTGCAATCACAAGCAAGTCTAATAAAAAAACCCACACAAATAATTACTCATTTGCGTCTAGAAACTCAACAGCCTGCTTTGGAAACATGCACACAAGTAGTAACACCCCAGTCACCAATATCAGCTCCAGCCACCGATCCCCTCAACCTTGCAAAGCTCCCACAGCACATCAGCACCCACAGCTCCATCAGCATCCCTTTATGCTGGGGCCTTGTCCCAGCCAGCAGCCCACAGGCTCCTGGGGTGTGCAGCACCTCCTGCACCACCACTGGCACTTCAGGCTGGGACCTAGCTATTCCAGGGAGAGGAGGATGTCCTGGAGGCAGAGCATGTCCTCATCTCTCCTTCCTTAGAGGTCAGCAAGGACCAAAGCCAGAAATGCTGGAGGAGACAGAGGCCTCAGTTTGGCCCTGGTCCCAGCTGAAGATATGATGTAGCAAGCATATATCTATCTAAAGAGGTCAGTCAAGTGCCTCCCACTTAATATTTAAAAGCTGTTTCTCGTTTCAGCCCTGAGTCTCTGGAGTGCTCATGGCTCACAGCACAACAGACCACATTCACATTTTTTAAATGTGTATAAATGTTAAAAATAACCCGCCCGGTTTCTCTCCAAACAGGGATGAGATGGAGCCTCTGAATAGCTCATCACAGTCCTTAAGGGAGAAGGGAAGGACAGGGTAAAGAGGGAAAGGTATTTTATAATGGAAAAAGGGATGAAGCTGTGCATCCTCCTCCTTGCAACTTGGCACATCGCTGCAAGATCTCCTGGCCAGCTGAAGAGCTGCATTGCAGGAACAGGTCCATAAAAAGACTGGAGGAAATTCCCACCATTGCTGGGCACAAGAGGTAGAGTGTTACCAGACTAGGAGGCTCTGAGACACAAGACCTGTCTAATTCATGTTGCAAAGCGCCTGTCCGAGGGCTCTTGCACAATGTCACTCCTTTAGCTGATTAAGCAGGAATGCAGTTTGGAGCATGAGAGTTACACTTTCAGTCCTGGGGGCAAAAAAAAAAGGAGGGGAAAAGAAGATGTTCCTGTTGCTTGAAGAGACACTTGGGAAGGAGCTTAAGGTCATGGCATTACCTGTGCACCAGTGCTGTCCATGTCAGAGCCTTGGAAACAGAAGAGAGTGGATTAGACAGACACAAAAATGCAACGAGAGTCAGAGAAAGCTGCAGCAGCCTCAAGAAGACGGTACCCAGGCACCCCAGTCTGGGTCTGAGTGGCAGATGGTGCCATCCTGGGTGACATAGCAAGGTGACAGCCCCTCAAACAGACTCATCTGCAAGGTTACTGAACCTGCACTTCTAGGAGTCACCTCTTGCTGTATTCTCTTGGATAGCTGAGGAAAGGAAGAGTTGTTTCCCCTCATGCTACAAAGGGGTTTCTAGAAGTTGAAAGAAGTTCAAGAACTGGCTTTTCTAGTTAGGCTGGGAAAGATTTTTGAGGGAAGCCCATCTTTCATGGATTCCATATCACTGTTTGTTCAATAAATCTCATTGCCAGCTGGATCAGACTTTAAGATACCAAACAAAAGCCCGGATGCATTTCTGCACTGGAAGCCTGACTCTGGAGTGATATGACAACAGGGGGAAAAGGGCAGGACACTGAAAGGGCTGGTGCAAACAACAGGAAGAGCGAGGAGGGAACATTTCTGGGCATTGCCCTGTGGTCATATGAGCAGAACCTGCCCAAGACCCCCTTCACCACCTACCACCCTTACCTCTCTCTTGCAAGTCTCACCAGGTCAGCACGTGGCTGGTGGCGCTGGGCCATATCCAAGGCCACAGTGCTCACCAGCACTGCCTGTCAGCACGCTGGATTGGGTGAGCCAGCAGGATCGACCGCAGCCAAGTGTGTGCATGCAACAGAAAAACCTCCGAGCAGGGGCCAAGGTGAGACTATCCAAGCATCTCAGAAGCTGACCTCAGAGAAATAATCCCATGGACCTGCTGAGCTGCACAGCTGTCAAGTGCTCATTTGTTTAATTGGGGCTTACTGCTCTGTTCACCAAGAGAAAGCTTAGAGGGTGTTTTCTTTTGATTGGCTGGGAAGAAGGGGAATTCATGAAGGATCCCGAAAGAGAAATGAAGTTTTGTGGTTTGGTTTTCTTAGGATTTCTTTTCCCCCTAGATTTTTTTTTCTCATATTTTGGTGAGATAAATCCTCTCTTGTCCCCTACCCCAAGACAGTCAGAGCAGAAGCAAAGGACAACAGACGTGAGGGACAAGGAACTCATCTCATGACAAGAGATACAGAGGCAGGTCAGACTTGGACATCTCAGAAGAACGAAAATGCCCATCGTTCCTCCAGACCTGAAAGAAACATTCCTGTTCTCCCAGCTGCCTTGTCCCTCCTCAGTAAACCCTCCCCCTAAAAGATTGGACAGGGGCCAGTCATTGCTTCATCAGCATTCAGCAGCATCGCCATGGCACGTGGGGGATAGAGGCAGCGAGCAGGGAGAAAGCAAGCCACAGCTCTGCCTTACATATGCCCTCTGCATCCCTGACTCCATCCCCTCCATGGTGTGATGAAGCTGCTGGCACGAGGGATAGATCACAGATGGCCTAGAGGGGCACGGGGACACACAAAACACACGTGGCTCTGAGTTTGCGTGCCAGCCCCTGCCAGCTGCAGCATTCAGGGCTTGGAAAAGGGAAGTAGGGGATGGATGCATGGATCAGCTGAACTGTACAAATCCTCCCCACGGCTCTGAGGCCAACAGCTTGACCTCCAGGTTTTCCCTTCCCTTCCCAGCTCTGACTCAGTGTCAACTCCTCTTCCTCACTTCTGCATTGGGTGGGAGACTTGAGTATGCAGGAGAGAACACAGAGGGGAAGGGAAGGATTGCTCATGACAAAAATATTTTTATGCTGACCCAGGGACACACACTGACAGGCAGATGCAGGATCTATGCAGCATTAGCCCTGGTGCTTTTGGCCAGGGGACTCTTCGTGGTAGGTCCCACCGATCAGGCCAAACAGTTCCCTTGTGCAAGTAGAGGGACTGTCTGAGACACTCTTCTGTCACCTCTCACGCTGGTTTTGGTGACAGCTGTGAAAGCAGGAGCCGGGATTTGGCTCATTTCTGTGTGGCAAGTCTCAGGGGGCAGCTAGAGCCAGTCACAACATTGCCTCTCTCCTGGCACCTGAGCATTCCACCCAGTCTGTCAGCAGCAAAAGGAGCAGATGGAACCTTCCTGCTCAGCAAGAAGGAACCTTCCTGCTCCTGTGTGGCTTAGCCATGGCTCGCGGGAGCCCCGACACACACCTGCAGCACCCAGTTTTCCAACTATCCTCCTTTTTAAGTGCTCGGGACTGTGCAGCTTCAAGGTCAGAGACGATCAGGTGCATCAATCCCTGTGCAATTGGTTAAGATTTCTTCCAACTTTGCTCTGGACCAACTCTCACCCTTCAGTCTCCATCTCCAAGGCCGATTCCCTGCCATGCCATTCCTCAGGACCAGTTTTCCAGCTGTGGCCTCTCAGTCGCTTTGAAACAGCCAGCTATGCTCCTCACTTTCTAGTCTTTCCTCTCTTGGCCTCCTGACTCGAATCCCTCCTGTTTGTTTTTTTTTTCCCCCAGCTTCTTAGCCACTCCTTGTGCTCTCCAGATTTATGCTGTAAGCAGTGTCAGCTCCCTTCTGAGACTGTCCCTTACCAAGATGCCTACAAAAAGGCATGAATAAGGCTAGTCATGTGCTAAGACCTCTGGCCGTGCAATACTTTCTCATTATTTTCATTGCAGTCCTCACTCTGTCATCATCTGAGGGCTCTTGTCTTGAGCTATGATGGGGCTGCATTCTGGCCCACAAATATCCTTTCATTTGGAGCAGCCCGTGACGGGGCCTCTTCAGCGTGAGAAAAACTTGTGTGTAAATAGTGCACAATACACCTCACCCTTGTGATCACTGCAGGGACATGATTCATGAACAAGCCTGTGGTACATAAAGGTACATTCAGGCAGTGAATATCACAAGCAGTTCAAAGAACGTTCTGTGTTATCTGAGCACCGTAGATGTGACTGGTGGGATTTAACTTTCTCAGGCTCAATTCTATCAGCACTGCCCACGGCTCTCCAAACACCCATCACTCTGTCATGAGGCTCATGGTTGCTATTACATAGGAAAATTGGGATTCATCAGTGGATTCACATCATTTTTATGTATATGAAGCAATCAAAGCTGATTAAAAGAACCAGATAGAGACAAAAATAATCAAGATGCATCAACTGTTTCTCTCCCCAGTGACAGCACATTTGCCATCCATTTTCCTTGCCTTGTGGCCATTGCCAGAGGAGGCAGAGAGTAGACCCTCTTGCCTAAAACAGCTGAACCACCATACACAGACTTATCAGAGTCAGGATCAGAGCAAGCCCAAATTGTTGCACATTGAAAAATATTTCGCATTTTATTGCAGGGAGAGAGGGGTCAGCCTCCCATTGCTTGATGAACCATCAAGTACATCCTGCTAGCAGCTGGAGAGCTAATTACAACCCCACGCCTACCCCACGAGACCTCATTCCTTTTTCTCAGAAATGGAGGGGATAGGTCCCTGCTCATACCAGTCTCTCTGTGTAGGAACTGGGCTTGGTTTGTTTTTTAGGTTCTACATATGCACAAGCCGAGACCTGTGAGACAGCTTGCAAAACAAACCAAAAAGTGAAAGTAGTCAATGTGCCTAAACTCCACTAAAAAGTCAGCAAAAGTTTGTTCTGTGCCTTTCCAATCCTGTTTTTAATTAATTTTTTCTCCTTTTATTAAAAAAATCATGTTCTCTAGGCCAAAGTTAAGGGGAGAGGAACCCCAGTTACACAGGTTTAAGTGGTGCCTCAGGAGCACATCACTTGTCAGATGCTGGAGACACAGGCAAGAAGAAGAAGAAGAAGAAGGAGGAGGAGGAGGAGGAGGAGGTTTTGGAGAAAAGTTTTGAGATTTAAAGGGGGTACCTGTGAATCCATTCTGAGAGATCTGAAACAGCTTAGGAAACCAGTAAGTCATGTGGGTAGGGTTCCTTCAGATGTCCTCACCTTTGCAAAAAAATGAGGTGGTTTTCTACAGAAGGATAATTGCTGTCCTTTCTCAGCCCCAACAACCTCTCAAGGGTCCTCAGATGTTGCCTCCTGGCATCATGCAATAATGTAATAAGCACACACATCCCACTTCATGCACCCTGCACTATGAAGATTCCCACACTCTGATGTACAAACACCTTGACAGCAGGCTACATTGTGTGGAGAACTGCATATATCAGCACTGCACATGAAAGAAAATGCAGTGCCCAGATGTGCAAGTATCCTAATTCCTGCAGTGTAGCTCACAGACTCAGGTCCCAGAGCCTTGGTGCAAGGGGTTTGACTTGTCTAACAGGGCAGATCCTACTACCCTGAGGGGCAAGCAGAGGCAGTAACAGGGATTGCAATATGGCAGAAAAATACAGCCTCAGTCGAAAATTAACAACTGTCTGCCCTGAGAACAAGCCAAGGGCTCTGACCATCTTCTTAATACCATTTGTGAATGGCAGAGACCAATTCCTTCCACTGGAACTAGCCTCAGGCAAGGAGGTGGCTCCAGGGAGAGGCCACAAAACTTCTGCAGACCAGTGAGTGCAACACAGTGGTTGCCTCTTTGTTGCCACCATCAAATTGCTCACAGTGCAACTCAGAGCAGAATGGGTCCTTAAGGGGAGAGAGGATCTTCTCTGAGCACCAACGTGAATCCATGTCTGATAGAGAGCAGGAATAAGTGTTCCCACCTCCCAGTAGGGTCGCAGTGTTGCTGTTTTCTTCTCTGTTGTGTGCAGTGCAAAGACTAGAGCTGGCATTTCAGGTGGGGATCAGCAAAGTCCTATTTAATATAACTACTCTTCCATAACATCTCCCTGAAAACTTCTGGTGCACAGCATCATCACACGGGGTTTTATTTGTATCAGACCATAGACTTGGAGCCCAGCACATAGCAGGAATGTTTAATGTTATTGTTCTGCCTCGACAGCGTGAGATTGAATTTCCACACCTCTGTTTCTCCAAATGTTGCCTGTGCTCAGGTGCAGAAAGGCCTTTTCCCTTATGCATTATGCACTCTTGCAGCCTTCAGTGGATGCCATCAGAGCATGTTTAAAGCAAGCCCAGCCCCACTTTCACCAGTTTAGGAACTGGAAACTTTTTACCATTGGCCTAATGGCAATTTCTCACCAACACCAGAAGCTCAGAGAGAAGCTGTTGATAAAATATTCTGTTAGCACTGCAGAGAGCTTGCTTTGACAGCCCAGCTGTGAGAACATTTGCAAATGCTATTCATCACATGGCTATTAGAAATAGAAGCATTTGCTGCATTTCCAAAGAGCAGGCTGAACAATGTGAGCATTACATGGAGAGACACCAGCGTGACATTGCTACTGCATCCTTATTTAAGGTTTGGAGCACATTAGGTTAAAAGCATAGACACTGTTCAACTAAGCACATGAAGGTGATGAAATCCTATTCACGTCACCTGTTCACATCATCCAAGAGCCTAAGGCCAGAACACCATCGGATCACCTGGCAGCTGTTTTTACACTTCCTCCTGCTCTCACTGTGAGCCCAGTCCCTTGTGTTTGCCAGTGAAACAGGCTTCAAGAGAAAATCCTTCGTTGATTATTCCAGTGGCTAATCATTTTCCTGTAATAAATGTTCAGCTTAATTCTAGCTTGTGTCTGTCTGCTGTCAGCCACAGGTCCTTGCTCTGTCTTTCCTGCAAGGTAAGCAGAGATTTGTCTCCAGAGAGATGCTGCAGGCATAATAAGCTCACCTCTCTAGCTCCTTGCTGTGAAGAAAACAGAGCTCTCTAAGACTCAAGGTGCAAAGCATCTTCCTCAGTCCTTGAGTCAACTCCATGCCTCATTTTTCCAGAGATCAGTATCCCAAGCTGGCTCTGCAGAGCAGTGAAAAAGGAGCTGCCTGGTCCGGCCCTTCTGTGCTGCAAGGCAATCTCTGTCACCATCCTCATAACCTGGAGCATGAACACAGTGTCTTCAGGAGGTGACAACCCATTTAGTAGGAGGGATCTTTACTTCTCTCTGAATCTGGAATGAGATGTTCAAATGCATGCTGTCTGAACAGGCTTGGTTTGCCAAGGAACCCAGGTCACTGTTATTATCTTAACTACCTCTTGTCTAGTCCTACATTCCTTTCTCAAACTAAAAGGGATGCTTTGAATGTCACAGATCAGATGGATCAAGGCAATGGGGTTTAAGCCTTTAAAAACATGTCTGGAATTGATTCCCATGCCATTCATTTCTTCCCTCTATCTCCATCGACCTGTGTGGTAGATCTCCTGAGATATGGGTATGTCTTGCTGCTAGCTATAGGATTTTAAAAGCAATAGGTGACAGCCTCTAACTCTAATAGAAATGGGCTCTGTGTAGCAAGGTAGGAGGTAGCTGATGACTGGTCAATAGAGCCTTTGGAATCAGCTCCTTTGGGTATCCATCCCTCCACAATGGATGACCACCACTCTATGTACAGTGCATGTCCTCCTCTCCATCGATTCATGACAGACATCCATTCCTCCATCCAGCCATCCATGACAGGTCTCCATGATGGATGCAGATGACACAGACACACAGAAGCACAATAAGACCTAGGACACTCAGCTCAGGAGCTAGGAGCCAGTGTGACCATGGCCAAGCAGCCGCCTGAGCCCACGCTGCTGCAGCTCTCGGGCTGTGCTCCTCTGCGCAACAGGCACTCTCAGATGGAGCTGTGAGAGTGTCCTTTCAGCCCTTCTACTTCAAAGTGGAGGGATGTTTTTCTGCAAGACTGCTGTGGTGGTTTTTAAACAGGCTTCTCATTCACACAGAGGTCAATTAATATAGGCACCTTTGGTGGTATTTTCAGAAGACCCCAGATACCAGAGAGCTTTGAAACACTGCCTGCAATCACAGAGCGGGGCTCTGTGAATACCTGGATTCCACCCAGCAGCACTGAATGCCAACTAGCCCCAGGTTTTGACAAACATTCATTTTGCTCTACTCTATGTATACCTCACAAGAAAGAAGGGTTGGTGTAATTAGGGTCTCCTGATTTGCTAGCTGGTGTGTTATCCATGCTCAGAAGCTCCAGGTTGTTTTCTTCTCACAGTCATGGTGATGAAAGAGCAACACTGTACAAGAGACCAGTAGTGGCTGCAGGAAACAAGGACACACTGTGACATTAAACGTTTTTTTTTTCTTCCCCTCACAACCCAACCCCACTCCTCTGTCCTTTGAAACATCCTTGCTCTGAGAGCTAAAGAGATAGCATCAGAAAAAAACAACTGTCACTCGAATCTCCCAGAGAAAAAGGCCAAACCTCCCATGCCCTCTGTAGAGTTTACATAGCAGGGGGGAAAAAAGAAACCCAAAACACCACTTGACTTGGCAGGTCTGCTCCTGGGAAACCAGAAGGATGTTTGACCTTCTCCAGACAAGCATGGCAGTCACCCTGCACTTCCAGAGAAAACCTCCACAGTTCTGGGAGATTCAGAGGAAGCACTGAGTGCTCTTAACAAGGAAAACACGAGGGCAGACTGTGAAACAGTTCCCTCCAGAGAAGCCTGGATGGGGAGGAAAGAAACATGTTTTGTACAGTGAGACTAACCCCAGATATCAGTGTTTCTGGACAATAACTTTTTGGGGAAACGCTCTTGGAATGGCTTTGTTAGGAGAAGAAGTAAGAGCAGCTGCAACATTATAACTTCCCTCTCCACGAAGCTGATCAGACAGTCCTCAGCACAGACCAGAGTTGTGTTTCCTCTTGCAGTGCTGAGCCCTTGGAAAATGCTCCTATGCAGACTTGGTAGCGGTCATCAGGATCTTGAATGAAAGGGACATTTTGAGAGAGCTCAGACATGGGACGATGCTAATGCTAAATCCATCCCCCAACTCTGGATGGACATGGATGTCTCTAGCTAAAATAAACAAGTGGTCCAGGCAGGCTGACAGGCTTGTTTAGATTCTGCTGGGGATAAATCACGGTGCCCTTTGATCTCGTGATGTTTTTGGCGCCTATGTTGCTGTCTAGCAGCAGGGTATATTTTTCTGTCCTGAGAAGCAAGTGGATGCAGCTGCTTATAGCTGATTTATAGTAGGAAGTGATTCACAGAAAATAAAGCTTCTCACACTGAAAAAAAAATGCTGTCTTTTCACCCCCACTATCAGTGCAATGATTAGAGCTCTGGGGACTTTGGTTAGGAAGATCAGCAAAGTGCTTTTGGGCTTAGCATAAATCACTTTCTGCCAGGACTCACACAGGGTGCTCACAACGGGCTGCACCTGCCTGTACATCCTGATGCACGGGCATTGACACCTTTTGAATTTGGTCCTGTTCCAGGGATCTGAAATGCACATTTCTGTGCTTTCTGCAGCAATGTAGAGCAAGTTCTGAATTTGGCTTTCTTCTCTTAATCATGTCGTTGCTTTGGGATTTGGGTGTCCTGCACAACTTGGAAGTTCAGAATGGGTTTGAGTGCTTGGGAGGGACTGTCCCTGGCTGTATACTCCCATGAACTATGTCTGTCAGGCAAGACTGTCTTTTCTCAAACCTGTGAAGCATGTAGCAAAATGAGGGCTACGTTCAAAAATACTAGACTCTACCAAATTATGCTTATCACTAATGGATTGCCAGGCATGTGATTTAGGTGCTGGTTGCTGCTTGCAGTTTCTGGTAACTGCTCACATCAGTCTCAGAAGCCAAGGAAGCACTTGTTTATTACTGCAAAAACTTGGGGCCCTGTGGGACATTCAGCAAATATCTCTGTGCTTCCAAGAGAAGATTTGGCTCCTGTTGCATCCACTGTGAGTGCAAAGCTGAGTCAAACGGGGTGGATTTGCCATCAGCATAATCAGAAACATGGTGAAGGGGAAGGATGGGATTAAGTCTTGGCTGCTGGCGAGCATATGTCGCTTCAATTAATTGTGTGGAAATTTCTGTGCTCAAGATAGTGATAAAAATCAAATAAAAGACGTGTGAAAACTCAGCTCTGGAGCACATGCCTGGCTAGTTAAATATAGATGTGTGTGTACACAAACACTCAAATCCATGCTTATTAATGTTTATTAATGTAAATGAAAGTCCTAGTGAGCACCAGGGCTCCCACTCCAAAACATCAGACAAGACAGCTATATCCCCCATAGCCTGCACCCCCAGCTCTTCCTTGCCTCTCCAAGATCAAGCTCCCAGGGTGAGTTTTTGGCCAGTCTGACATCTCCACAGATGACTGTGAACTTTTGAAGCTCCTATCTGTCCTGCATTCACACGCCTCCCCCTGCCTTTCCCTGTGCACAGCAGCAGAGCAGCAGATTTAATTCTCTCAAATACTTCTCTGTTTTTCCTTTTGTTTCACACCCAAGGGGGGGTTTGGTTAAAACCTGGGGAGAGGCTGTGGTTTTGGGTGGCATTCCTGAAAACTGCCTTTTAAGTGCTGAAGCCCTAGACTAGTTTGAGCCCATAGAAGACAACAAAGGAGGAACTGGGAGGAGCTGGGAGGAGGCAGAACTCTCTTAATATGAAAAACAAGACAGGGTAGAGAACAAGTGTGTCACACTTCCAAATGTCCCCTTACAGGAATTAGGCCACGTGCAGAAGCATCAGAGTATAAAGGGCATTTATAACCACATCCTTGTCACAGTCTTGACACCACTGAGGTGTAGGAACTTAGCGAGATGGTGAAGCCACATCACCAAATACATTTCACAGATCCAGCTTAAGAAAATCCCAGCCAGCAGAAACCAGAGCAAGACTGCAACAGTTACAAAGCAGCAAATGTTGTCCAGTGACACCAGCTGCACGAGCAGACTGGGACATGCATTGGTCCATTGCCATTGGTGCAGATCCACCCCAAAAGGCAACCTGTAAATTTGGGGGGAAAATCCAATAGTATAAGCACAAGGAAACAGAGCTGATTTGGTTGGTGTTTTTGCAGAGGAGGCAGGTTCTGTCCCTACCTGACGGCAGCAGAGGCTGTGGGAAGCACCAAGAAGTACAATGTGCTCCACATTTCCTCTAAGAAATGAGTGGTTTGCTATAATCAAGGCAGTAAGTCTGTCTCTCTATTTTTTGCAAACCACTTTCTTTGCAGTGGGTATTTGGTCTGAAGATACTTTCATGTAACCAACGCAATAAGTTATATTTATTTGCAACAGACAGAAAGACTCAAAACAACTCAGCAATCCAGGATTATTTCTCCAGTGCAATAACAACAGGGATTTGAGAAATCTTGCCCCTGTGATTTGTCTTTCATCAACATGAGACCAAAGGTCTTTTTAGCCAAGGATAATTCCAGAAGAGAAAATTGCAGCAGAAAGCCTTTTTCATGTTTTTCAAGTATTGCCTGTGAAAAGGTCTTTCCTTGCAGGAAGACTGCTTGGTCTTTCTTCCCTGATACTTCCGTCTCCCACTGACAATATTGCCTTTCAAAACATTCAGCATGTTTATTTGATCTTCCTTTGTTTTAAATGGAGGTTTGATTTCTTTCCTGGTTGGGTGGGATGCAATTAATTAACCAAAAAAACCTTCAACCCACTAACAACCTCGTTTGTCCTCAAGACTCCGTAAACAATGCTGTAGTGGTAGATAGAGATACAGCATCCTCATTTTCCCTCTCCATATCTGATGAGGTCAAAAGAGCAGGAGGATAATCTTGCCTTTAGGGTAGAAAAAAAAAGGGGGGGAATTTTTATAGACCAACACATATTTCTGCTGTGAAATATATGGCAATGTTGCCAGCACAAGGCTAGGATGGGGATAAGGAAATGAACAATCAGCTGCTCTTCCAGGACTCTTCTGGGCTTGTTCTGATCAACAGATCTGGGTCCCTTTAGCCTCTTTGGCATAGCTCCAAAACTAAAGAGAACAGAACAACTGCAAAAACATAGCCTTGAGACTCCATCCAGTTCTCACAAGTACATGTGTTTTCTGAGCAAAAATTCGAGCTCTCTCATTATATTTTATAGCTCTCTTCCATGCCAGTCCTGAAGCAGATAGACAGATAGCACTTGTCAGCTTAGCCTTCATAGGAAGAGCCTTCATAGGAAGACCTCACTAAAACCTTCTCAAGACACGATAGGTGTGATGTCATCTGAGATTAAGTGAACTAAATTTAGGTGTCTAAAGTCTTGTTATTACATCTTACATATTTTTTTTAAATGAATTTGTTATAGGAAAACATGTATAAAGATTTGTGGTGACATTGCCAGGTGAGACAAGAATGAGGACAGCAATTCAGCAGTCAGTATCTCCAAATGGTGGAAGAGCATCAAGATAGACACCAAGAATTAAAACCAGTTCAAGAAAGGACACCTAAGAATAACTGGAGCCAAAAAGCTTTTGTCTGCTACATTGAGAGGTTTTAATTCACATTGAAAAAAAAATATCCCTCCAACACTTGGAAGATTGTAAGAGCCCTTGTATTCCAGCCATAAATCCTTCTGCTGTACCTAAGAAACACAACTCTTGAAGAGGTTAAGTTCTTGGTAAAGTTCTTAGCAAGCAATCTTTTCCCACTGAGTTGGCCTCTTCAGGTTTCTATTTGTGCTGTTAATGAGGTTCCCACAATCTCCAGGAAGCTGGTCAGAGTTCTAATTAAACAAGACTTGAGGAATGGTTCTGCCAAAGTAAGCTCTGGATCTGCCCACCCCGTTGACTGAGTCATGCAGCCTGGACACATGCAGGCTGGAAATGTAAATCATGTATTGACATGGAGAGTTATACTCTCCAGTGAGGGTGCTTTCTACAGCTGCAGCATTTATTAATCCACCATCATCCAAAACCAACACTCATAACTTGAACAGTCCTCAAGGCTAGAGAGTCTTCCAGGACTCTTCTGGCCATGTTCTGAACAGGAGATCTGGGCTCCTCTGACCTCTTGAACATGGTCCCAGGTGTTAAGAAACAGGACTTTGGAAAATATAGCTCTGGGACTCCATCCAGTCCTTTACATAAAATACACATGCACATACATTTACATTGGTGTTAGAATATTCTCATGGAGCTGCAGCATTCCAGAAACAAGGAGACACGAGGACCACAAATGCCAGCTTGGCCTTAGAAGCAACATGTCTCCGTGGACTTTCCAATTATTTTTCTTATATGTATTTACTTATTATCTAAAACATTTTAATTGGTGAGTTCCAAAATGCTTTCACTCACTCCAAATCAAAACGCCAAGCTATCCGTTCAATGGAAGTCACAACTGCTTCCTCCTCTTGAGTGTCATTGTAAGAAAAGAGGCTGATTGAAAAACACAAAACCAACTTCTGTTCCTCTCTCATTTAAAAAAAAGCCAGTTTTTCATAGTGTTTTATGCCAGGTCCTGACGAGGGCCAGCAAAAAGCTGAGAGTGGAGTAACTCTCCAAGGATACACGCAGCAGAGACAAGATTAGCGTCTGTTCATCCCACGCCAATACAAACCATCCAGTCTGTGAGCACTCAGGCATGTGACAGCGTCTGCAGTCTCTGACCAGACAATGAAGGTTTTCCAGCCAGTGTTGAGAAAAAATCCCAAAGTCTCCAACCTTTCCAATCCAGACTTGAGGAGAGGCAACGTTCACACAGTCTGTGCGACACAAAGAAAACAGCCTATGCATCTGTTTTAAAGGGAGATGGTTTTACTCAGGCCAATAAGACCAGTGGAAAGGATAGAAAATGTGTTCAGTCTCCTAATTATAACCTTTCATGAAGGGAACCACTTGGTCATGCCTATGTTATATGGCTGGAAGCACGTTCGCACTAGCCAGGGCTGACACAGGAACAAAGGAGAAAACTCACGTCATCCCTTGTTTCCTCTATACCAAACTTAGAAAGTCTGTGCCTGGCCCAGGCCTCGAGTGAAGATAAGGCCAGGCTGTGGAGGTGGTGCCCTCCACACATTTGTGGTGCCAGATCCACAATGCACAGATCTGTTCAGTGGGCAGAACACCCTGGAGCATGCCTTCAGCTTGCATATCTAGGTACCAGGACAAAGGAAGAGGAAGTGTCTGGTGCATATACTGAAGTCTCCATTTCCACATGGAAAGAAACTGTTATAGGTGCCTAAGAGTAAGGACTGGCAGGCATGATGCTGAGCTATCTTAGTAAGGCCTCATCTAGAGTCCTGTGTCCAGTTCTGGGCTCCCTAGCTCAAGAGGGACAGGGAATTACTGGAGAGAGGCCAGCACAGGGCCACCAAGATGATCAGGGGACTGGAGCATCTTCCTTATGAGGAAAGGCTGCGGGAACTGAGGCTGTTTAGCCTGGAGGAGACTCAGGGGACATAACATCACTTATAAATACCTAAAGGGTGGATGCCATAAGGATGAGGTGGCACTTTTTTTCTGTGGTGTACAGCAACAGGACAAGGTGTAATGGACAAAATCTGGAACACAAATGGTTCCGCTTAAACACAGGGAAAAACTCCTTTGGTGCTGAGGTGAGGGAGCCCTGGCCCAGGCTGCCCAGGGAGGGTGTGGAGTTTCCTTCTCGGGAGGTTTCCAACCCCACCTGGGTCAGAGGGTTCCTGTGCCCTCTGATTGAGAAGAATCTGCTTTAGCAGGGGGCTGGACTGGATGATCTTGAGAGGTCCCTTCCAATCCCCACCATTCTGTGATTCTGTGATCTCTCACTGACAGCACTGACTTCACGTTTAAACTGGGTCTTCATGTCTGTAGATAGGACTATGTGCAATGAGTAACACAGGACAATACTTCCCAAGGAAGAGGAGTGCCAAATGGCCTGCGCTTGTGTAGGACTGAGTGAGCTGATTGCAGAGCAGGTCCCCCAGGATCAAACCATTAGGGGCCATATATGTCGCAATAAAACTGTGGAAATATTCCTTTCCCCAGCTGAATGTTTAATGGCTTTTTGTTGATAAAGCAGTTCTTATCATGGGAGCTGACTGCCTTAGAGGAAATATTAACAGTATATGTGATCAGATAAGCAGGAAGGCGTGAGCAAAGAGCTGCTGCACTACACGGCTTGTTGCTTGCTCCTCCTGCACATCAAAGCAGCAGCCTGGAGAGGGAACCAGGAAAAGAAATGTAAGGAAGTGATGGCAAACATTAGCAAGGCTCAGCTCTGGAAACGTCCTGCCTGATAACAGCAGCAACTGGGGAGCCAAGAAGCACAAGACTGAGCATGGAGAAAGGCAGGCCGTTCAACTCAGTTGCTCTGCAGTCTCCATAGTCCCAATCCAAGACCTGTTGGCATCAGTGGATGGACTCCCATCGACTTGGCTAGAGCTTGAATTGGGCCCTCTAGGAACCAAGACAAAAGACCAAGTGGCCGACTTTAATTGATGACTCATCCATCACTGCAGCCCAAACTCCTCTTGACAAGTAGAGGGAAAAACCCACAAATTAAGTGACCATCGCCTGCCTTCCCCTTTCTTGATGATTGTAAAGGAGAACTTTTGACCTTTCTGCCTCATACATCATAGCTTGGCAGGAACTGGTTGCTCACCCCGGCTGAACTGTGCCACGCATGTAGCCCCATACAAGAGGTGTCTTTCACGTGCTAAATGATCCTTTCCCCCATCCTCTTTTGCTCTACTACAACAATATAGAGAGAGACAATGGCACAGACCCACTGCAGAAGGAGGAGGCTCTCATTAGGAGCCTCTTGTTAGGGATGAAAGACTGGATCATCCTGCTGTCTTTTTTGCTTCCTACTGATTTCCACAAGAGGCTGCTGGGAAGTGCAAGTCTTATCCTGGAGGGCTTTTTCCCTCCAAGTAACTTCACCAGCGGTAGATTCACTTGCATAGGGCATAGTTAGGATGCTGTCAGCAGGGCTTGAGGACAATGAAAGACTGCATGGGACTGCACATTGTGTGGGGACCCAGCAGTGCCCTGCAGACAGGGAGGGAATTCAGAGAGCTCACTCTTCGAGGACTTGAGCAGGCTTTGAAACCCTTAAGCTTGCCCTGCATTAGTGGGGTCAATTGCATGCCAGGCAGAGTGGCTGGGATAAGCCCCCTGTAAAACCCTCCTGGCGACACAAAGGACAGGGATGCCTGTGTAATGGTGTTTGGGCTGCGAAACACGGAGTGCCTTTGAGATGTGTAATGGAGGCATGTCTCCTTGGCAAAATAAAAAAATGAGCTCTTCCTCCACAAGTGTCCAGGACTGCTCTGCCATTAACCGAAGAACAAGGCACGAGTGCTTCAAAAGCCACTGAAATAGATACGATGATACAGGGAGCTGGTAATTACTAGGGGAGACAAAAACATGCAGCCAGATGACTACCAAATAGGGAATTTGCTGTAAAATCATTCCTCTACCTCTACATCAAAGTATTGTCCAAAAGTAGCATTTCTTGTCCCAGCCACATGTCCCATTGTCCCAGCAGGAGCAAATAAATTGTTGAACAGAGGCCATCAGTCACGTGTAGTCGTTATGCAGAGAAAGCGTTGCCTAGTTTGAATTCAGAGGTGAACTGCTGGAGGAACAACTACTGTTATAAAAACCACAGATTTAACACAACCACGTAGTTACCTCTATATCATCATGGTGCCTTGGTGCGGTTCAGAATATTTCCCAGAGAAAGAGCCAAATCTGATGGAAGAAAAAGCTGCAGGTGATGCTGAAAAGGCATTTTAAGCTTTGCTAGAGTGCATGTTGCAGCTCTCAGAGAGCCAGCACCCTGGGCCACAATCCCATCTTGGAATCTGGAGCTCCTGGCAAGTCCTTGTTCTCAGAAAGATCACAATCATCTATCCTGCAGAGAAAAATAATCTACCACCAAAGGCAGAACTGGGCCATTTTCTCCCAACAGGCCATTTTCCCAGCTGAGTTGCACTGGGTTATGTTGCAACTGTGGGGTTTCTGCTTCCAAAGTGAAAGCCCCTGACAGATTTTTGTGTGCATGGTGGTCTTGAGCAAGTCCCCCTGTCAGTGCCCAGTTCCTCGCCCTTTCCTGGGCACAGCAGCTTTGCCATTCCCCAGGAATCTGTGGGAGGCATTTCACCTCTGCTACAAAGGCTGTGATGGGATTCCACAAGATGAAAAGATCTCAGATCATCTCCAAACTGATATTCACCCCCTAAGCTTAGGTTTTTATTGTGGCGACTGAAAGCACATGTTGCTTTAAAAACAGTCTTTGCTGCATTAGAGAACAATGTGCCAAAATGTAATCCATTTGCTTGGTCTCCATTCATGACCTTTTATACCCAGAGTGTGGTCAGATCAGCACTCTGAGATCCTCTGCAGAGCCCTGTGTCCAAGCAAACATCCTGCTTCTTCCAGCTCATCTCAGCCCACTCAGCCAGTCCAGCAGATGCCCATTACACAGCAGCTGCTGCTCAACCCTGTTCCACCAGCAAGAGCCAGCCTTGCTTTTGAGCTGTGGTGTTAATTTAACGTGCTTCACTCTCCCACAAATACACACGTACCTTTGCAGCATCCTCAGAGGGCTTTACAGCCCGTGGAGGCAAGAAGCAGGCTGCTGTGGGGAAAAGGTGTAATCTCCGTTTTTATGGCCTTCCTTTCAGTTGAAAAGAGTTGTTGTGTGTGTTTTATGCCCTGTGCTTTCCTGGGGCAAGCACTTCAAGCACCAGTTTGGACTGGGGGCTGATGGAAAAGGAAAAGCATCTCTATGCACGACCAGGAAATTCAAGATTGCTGGATTTCCTCTGCAGCTTCAGCTGAGTAACAAGGCAACATGCTCCAAGCAGGAGCACATCCAATGATCCCAACCAGAGCAGTTGCTGTGGGAGATGCAATGTCACCGTGGGAAAGAGAGGGAGCTGCTGGGAGGAGGAGCCCCTTTCTGGGAGAGGCTTCTGCTCTCACAGCCACCTGTGTCCACAAAAGAGATTTGCTGGTTCTTAATTTTCTAATTAATGAAGTTGGGCTTCTGTCTGCAGCCTGGCAGCATCACAGCACCTGGGTCAAGCCCTGTCCTACAGCATGGCACAAGGGACTGCTTCCCCTGACACCAGAGCCTTGCATGTTCCTGCAAGAGGTCCGAATGCCTCCACCAAGACACTGACCCATGTGTGCTAAATTAGTGTAAAACATAGTTTTCAACCAGATGAAGATGTCTCCAGATGCATCTCTGAGACTGCTTCTTTCACTGAATCTGTTCTCCTCACTGTCTTCCTCAGACAAGTGTCTTGAAACCATCCAGGTCTCCAGCCAAAAGCTGTCCTACTCTATGGACACCTGCTAAACACTATGGCCAAATCCTTCCCATTCAATCCTGCTGGGTTAACCCACAGCTCCATATTTCTAAAGCCAGGGCAGACCATTATCACCTGTCATTCTCCATGATCAGGTGGGAAGCACTGGTAATACTGCTGTCTGCTGCAGGGTAAATGCCAGTTCTTAAGCTGCGAGTGAGTCACATAGCAAAATCTGTCTAAGCAATGCTTTTTGCAAGCACTTCCGCTGGAGATAACAGGGAAGGAAGATAATAAACTGAGAAAAGAAACCCCAAATCCAGTTATATTTAGACACATTTTGGTCTCAGTCGTATGTGAAACCCATGGGACTCTTGTACCTGCCTAGGTACAAGGCCTGGAGGGAACAATATCAGGAATGATGAAAAAAGTGTCAAAAAACCAAATTACCTGTAACAAGGTTTTGGCTAAGTGGGAGAAGGAACATGGGCACTAATCTCCTTAACTGGAAAAGAAGACTAGAACCTGGTAACAATCACCCCTCACTTCTGAGATGTTTCAAAATCCACAGCCAGGTCCAGATCCCTGTTTCACAGCTCAGGGAATGTTTGAAGACAAGAAAGCAGGCAGGGCTGTGGGGGCCCAGCACACTGTGGGATGACACCTTCCAGGCTGTAGATAAAAGAGCCAAGCTTGCATCTGGGCACTGAGGTTTGTACAAACATTCAGTGCCCTCTTCAGAGGGGCTCTTTCTTCCTTCAGCTTGATAAATATGTAGCAGGAGAACCTGGGATGTTGCTCTCCAGCTGAAACCTCCTTTTGCAAACCAGAGGCTGCTGGGCTGAACTAGTATCAATCACTCAGTAACAGTGGTGTATATATAATATAAGGACCCAAATAAGGGCAAATCTCTGGCCTGCAGCAGGTATCTGTCCTGAAAACTGATACAATCCTGCATGAAACAAAGGAAAAAAGACGGGAAAATAGGTTTAGTGAAAGAAGCTGAAGGAATCTGGAAAAGCTTAGGGCTTTGGAGAGCAGGACTGTTGCTATATGCAGGCAAGATAGCATTGGGCAGAGAATGGCTGATACAGTCCCCTAAGCTTCATGCAAATAATTGTTTCCATCATCTCTTTAGGAACCTGAGGATGTGGAAGAAAATCAAGCAGTAGTGACAGTGGGGCTGGTGTGCAGGGGCAGTGGACAGAGGTCTTTCCACTGTGAGGAGTTTGGCCCTCAGTTCTTACAAAGGAGAGAGGATCACTGGTTTTATGGGCTCAGAAAAATGCATGAAAATTTTCACAAGCCTAAAAAAATAATTACCTGGGGAGCTCTGCCCAGTACCTCTGTGTCTGTGGACAAGTTATTTCTGCAGGGAGGGGAAAAAAAAAAAAAAACCCTGCATTAGTGCATTCAGGTGCCTCTTTTGGAGCATTGCCTTGAAAAAGAAACATCTGTTCCCTCAGGACTTTCACTCCATGTCATATGGCCAGTGCTAAGTGCCTGTCCCCAGGCACAGCAAGGGTCCTGTTGCTGATAAAAAGGAGAAGGGGGCTGGGAGCCCAGCCGGGAGCTGAAGGCCCTCCTGACTATGGGGATGGAGGCAAGATGAAAGGCATGTGTATTTTCCCAGGTGATTTCAATAGCATCTCAAAGCCCTGGCTTTCTCACTCTGGCTTTAGCCCCAAAACAAACAAACTGGTGCCAATTTGAATACGCTGAGGGCTGACTGATTTGAGCCTCTTGTTGTGCTTTCACAGTCAGCAGCCCACTGGAATTCAAAGGGGAAGGAGAAAGAAAATAATAACAGCAGATTGATAAGATTCCCCAACCCTTTTTGAGAAACTTAAAGAGCTTAAGTCCCAGCCAGGCTGGGCCCAGAGAAGCCAGGGCTATTCCAGCACAAGAATATCAAAGTGAAAAACAAGGGGAGTCGTCCCAGCAGGGATCAGGGACATAGCAGCTTGCTTTCTCTTTACTCCTGTGCACCAGATAAGGGCACATTTTGGGGACATTTAGACCCCCCAGAAATGGAGCACTCTCCATCAACCCACCAAAGCCAGCAGGACAGCTTCCAGGGCTCTACCAACAAGCCAACAAGTCAGGAGGATCTTCCCATCAGAGCACATTGTTCGCTGTGCATCTGTGTCAGTATTTCTTCTGATTGCTCAGAAAGTGCTGGGTGCTCTCGGGCTTGCAGATACCATTGGAGGAAAGGGGCATGGGGACACCTACCCTCACTCTGTATGCAGGTCTGAGACCATATGGGTATACAATTGCTCCAGGAGCTACTTCCACACAGCTCACAGCCCCAGTCTTTTCATATCAAGTGAAGTGAAACCCAGCATTCTCCTCAACCTGCTGCACAGCTCAGAGATTAGTGTTGCTCTCTCAGACCTGAGGAAAGGCTTTATATGCTCAAAAACTTTCCTTTGCGCTGCCACCATGCAGTTACAAGGTCTGAGCAAAACAATGGCTTCTCTGATAATCCTCTTTTCAATCACAACCTTCAGGAGCAGGAGCAAATTGAGATTAAATAGGGCAAAGCAGCTGCCTGTCGCACAACATGTCTGAACACAGGTCATGGTTGCTGGGTGCTTAGGGTCAGCAGCTCCCTGTCACTCCCCCCCTCCCCACCCCGGGTACCACGTAGAAAGGAGAAGAGGCTTCTGAGATCATCAGAGACAGACAGGAAACAGGTAAGATCCAGGGAATCACAGTATGGCAGGGGTTGGAAGGGACTTCTAGAGACCATTCAGCCCAACCCCCTGCTAAAGCAGATTTCCCTCCATCAGGTCACAAGGGAATATGTCCAGGTGAGTTTGGAAACCTCCCAAGAAGGAGACTGCACACCCTCCCTGGGCAGCCTGGGCCAGGGCTTCCTCACCAACAGAGTAACAAGACAAAGTGTCAGGTAGTTAACAAAGAGGTAAAGACTCAATGAGCAAGAAGCAAAAGACCAAGGTTCCTTGCTGATGGGAAATGCCTGGCAGGCAGACAGGGAAGGCTGTGGGAGCAGAGACAGGCTGGCAAGAGGAGGATATCATTAACAGGGTATCAGTTCCCCTAATAAGAGCGTGCTGGGATAGCAGCATGTTGGCTCCTTGCTGACCTGCATAAGCTTCGTGGGCTCTTTGAAGTAGGCTGCCTGCCGGGGCTGGGACACACACGAACACACTCGCTGTGCATCCCATCCACACATCGTGCTGGATGCAGAGCCGAGGGGATTATGGAGCCTTATGATTAGTCCCTGGAAATGCCTGCATGTGTTTTGGCTGATGGCAGCCTCGCTGATGAAGTGTAAAGAAGGGGACCCTCTGAGCAAATGCATTCTTGCCATGTCCTGCCCTGGCTGCAAAAGGAATCAGGCTCAGTAGCATCTCTGAGGCTGGGAACTTCTGCTTCTGTCCCTGCCAGTCACTGTCTTGCCTCATCAGACCCAGTTTGGCAGGGAGAGAGGTTCAGTGCATATCTTAAATCTCTGAAGTACATGAGTTGTTAAGAGAAATACTTTGTTGGAAACAAAATTGGAACCACATCTCCCTCAGAGGTCTGAAAACAAAGGGAGGAAAATGGTTCCTTGTTAACCAAAAGTCTTGGGTGACTCTTAAGCTGACCTTTGATTCTGTGGAATGCTGCAGGACTGCAATCCCACCCAAAGGACAGATACTGAGGGTGTCCACGATGCTGGGCAGCCCGTCATCATTCAGACTATGGCTGAATCCAGCTCCTCTAGTTGCAAATCCAAGCTCTGGAGATCCATGAGCTCTTTACAGTGATGATTGAGAATCACTCAGGTCTGCTATAGACAGAAAGGAAAGAAGCTGTGCTCTCACGTGTGGTGACAGGGCTGCTTCAGCTGAGTCCCCCATTCCCAGCCCAGCAGCATTGCCCACTGCAGGACATCTATCTGGTCATGCAGCCCTGCTCAGAGAATGGATATGGTTTGTGGGGAAAGCTTCATTTCAGAGAAAAAACCAAAACAATACAAAACAAAAAGAGGGGTTTTGTCGCATGGGTGATCTCCACAACCCACTAGCATGACAAAAGAGGCAGAAGTGAGCAGCTGGAAAGATGGTCTTTAAGAGAGTGTTAATACAGTCGTGAAACCACAGCCCAAGGCAACTGTCCCTCCATGACAATTCGTTGCCCATTAGGAATAGCTCATCAGATGTCAAGGGTGGAGATTTCTGACATGTCCTTACAAGGCAGCCTGTCCCCAGACGGCCCCCACACCAGTCTGTGCGGAGACAGTCAGAGACCAAGGACACATGCCACCCACAGCAGAGAGGCATGTTTCAGATCATGCCCTATTAAAAGATCATCAGTACAACATGGAACGCAATTAAAAAGATGACAGTGATTGATGAGTTCATTCCACTCCATCTGGAAATGCTGCTTGTCCTTTCCAGGGCCAACCTCAAGCTGGAGACCCTGCCTCCCGCTTGCAACCTGCTTCCAAGGGGAAGCTCTCCTCCTGCCAGTGGGATCCTGTCGTGCTCCCCTGTATATCCTAGAAACCCTATTTGGCATTGAAAACCTGTGTTTGGGAGAGTCACTGGCCTGGGCTTCAGCAAAGGACAAACTTGCTTTGATTTTATTAAAAGGGAACACAAATACAGTCTGCAACTGTAACTGTCTAGGAAAGGATGCCCTTTTGTCTCCTTAAAGCTAGCATCCTCCAGCATCCAGTCTAATAGCAAGCATTATTCTGCATTTTGAGCCAGCCCAGATCTAATAATTTGCAACACAATAATTCATCTCCCTTACCCTGCCCAGCAAATACTCCCAGTATGTTGTTTCAGTGTCAAACTTCCCAGAGTCATTACCCTCCCCGGCATCAGACTCCACGGCGACGTGCAGGGCAGCCTGAGCCAGAGACTCCTGCCACAGTCAGCAAACGAGCGTGTTTTGCATTAGAAACATTAAGAGGAACAGCTCTATTGCAGGGAATATTAAATTAAAGGAGAACAGCAAGGAGAAGAATTCAACCCTGGTTATACACAGAAGAACGCAGGAGCAGCCCTATATTTAAAGCATGTGGAAGCACATTGTAATTTCCTTGGTCTGTTTGGGCTATCTAAAGTTACAGACACAGTTATGGTTGTGTTTCATAACTCCAGGGACAGAAGGCAAATTCACTCTGATGTTATCTCCTCTGCTTCTCAGGACAGTCTTGTTATGCCATAAAGTCCTTTACCCCATGACTCTCAAAAGGGAGATCATCTGTGGTCCTACACTAGAGCTCAAATGAGCAGTACAGACTTTGTTGGGGAAGTGTGTGTGTGTGTGTGTGTGCATCTGTGTGTGTAGGTGTTACCTGACACATTTTCCAGCACAGCAGCCCAGGGATGTGAAGTTTCTTGCCTATGGCACAGCAAACCTCGTGCTGAGACCCCAATAAATCAGCAAACCTGTCCTGTCTCCTCACCCGGGAGGACTCCAGCTGCATCACAGCCACTCATCTTCCCCAGCTATTCCCCCTCCAGTCCTTGCAGACCTTTCACAAGGAGGCACACACATTTTTTTCCTCCCCTCCAGGCCTTTCCCACCTCCTGTCAGCCAGGAGTGCTTGGATAAAATACAAGATTTCTCAGCCAGGATTTACTAACACCAATATGAAAAGCAAAGCCACCTGTACTTCATCGTGTTGCCACACGGGATGGCTCAGCCACAAGCAACTCTCAGAGCAATCTCTCATGGTGTGTGGGGCAAGACTCCTCGTAGCAGCAAAGCAAACCAAAAAGCTGGAAGTAACACCAGGAAAAATAAGAAGAAAAAAATTTCAGGATGATGCAAGATTGAGTCTGTGGAAAGAGTGGAGACCCCAGCAGAACAACTGCATGAGAGATATTGCTTACCACATCTGGCAAGTGGATTTCCAGGTGAAATCTTCCATGCACTGTCCCTGGCATTGATGATGCATACCAACTGGGATAATGTGGGCAGGACATGGATCCTCCCAGAGTACAGCTGAGGTGAGCTCCGCTGACTCAGCAGGAGTGGCCTCTGAAGGAACTGCCCCAGAGCCAAGTAGCCATCATGCACTCTTCCCATTTTCCTGCCTGCAAACAAAAATGAAGCCATGACAGCAAGTTAGAAGTGTTTAACTTGTGCATGGGACGGGTGAAACCTGCTGTTAGCATCTCTCAGCTGAAGACTGAGGTGGCGAGGGAAGGCAGAGCAGTACAGCAGCACCTGATCAGGCAGCCATTCCACACACATGGTGTCTCCCAGTGCAGATGCTGCATTCCTGGAGCTGTTCTGACAGCTTATTTCTTTGTATGGACATTTTGCACTACGACCATTTTGCAAACATAATCTTGGTCTATTCCCAAGGCAGCCTAGTTCTCTGTTTAATCCAAGGAGACTCCACAGACCCTACAGCAGCTAAGGTGTAGGAAAGTGCTGTAAAACTGCTATGTGTTGCATATTCACAGAGCAGAAAAGGATCACAATGACTCATTTGGACCTTGTCCGGAGACAAGATGGACCCAGGGCTGCAGCATCTGGATGGAAATATTTAGGGAACTATTGAAAGGCTCAATAATGTTGGACAGGGTGGTTTGGCTCCTTGTAAAGATAGAGGCCAGAAGGAAACTTCAGATCCTGCTCCAGATTCAGATTTTTCCAAAACTTGAGCATGCTTAGATCTGAAGTCTGGCTTGGCCTTTTCCCTGCTGCTAACAGCATTCAGCGTGCAATGTACAGCTTGCCAGAGAGTGCTAATGCCTTGCAGACCTGGGCTGTGTCATTCCACAGTGTTATTTATTCAAAACTGCTTAAAAACACAGAGCAGCAGTGCCTGTGCAGAAGATTCACTTTATCTACTTTTACCCACCTACAAGGTGCCTGCCTCACGCTAGTCACCTAACTTAGGGATGACTGAAGTCCTCAAGGCTCCCTCGTGATCAACAGGAAGAGATAAGTCTCTCTATCAAGTAATGTGTGTAACCTAACCTGGGCACCCATCCTGGGATGAAAAAGCTCACCTCTAGCCGTGTGTGTCTCTCCACCAGCCACATAATCAGCTCTAAGTTGCTTCAGCTAAATGCTTGGCTGTTAGATGGGTAGATTAGGTGAGATGAATCTTGTTGCTGTAACTGAAAAGCCTAATTCCCATTTTCAGTAGTGACTTAGGCACCCCCAGCCAGGTAGTTAGATTCACCAGGGACCTAAAAATACTGATAATGATTTGCAGACTCTTAGAGTGAGGGATGCCAGGCTGCCCAGAAGACTTTAGGTTCATTAGCCACATAGCTGCCTGCACACTTTTGAAGAAGTTTGTTCCCCCTTTGATGGGAAGGAACTACCCACATCCAAAAAGCCTTGCACACAAACCTGCATGCTCTATCCAAGGCAAGATGTAGGCTTGGGGCAGAGCTCTTGGCCTAATTTGTATGAGAAATGCAGGACACACCATCTCCCTGGCCTGGACTGTGAGAGCTACCATGATACCAATAACAGCAAAGAAAGAACAAGCCTGCCAGATGCTAATGAAGACCTTGGCCTTGTGCATTTGTCACTCTGTTTTGAGTGATACATCTTCCCTTCTCTGCATGCACCTGAGGAACTTGAGGCTTGATTGAGAGCAGACAGGATGCTGCCTCCAGACCCTTGTCTTATTCTTCGTGTAACCTCCAGCAGGACTGCAGAAGGTTCTCCGCTCTCCACCTCGTGTCCTTCTCAGGAGAAAGAATTCGGCTAAATCTAAGTAAGTAATGGGGAGAGCTGACAAGAAAGCTTTAATGAAGTTCCTCACTGTCCACAGGACAGAAAGCAATTTCCTTGGCAGAAATGAGCCAAAAATGCAGTTAAGGCAGCAAACCAGAGAACAGCCTCAACGGTGCCTTTCCATACAACAGCTCCTAATACCTGGCCTTGTTAGCATCGAAGGACACACTTCACACTTTCTGAGGCACTTTGCTAGTTCTGGCATTATGCTGAGAATGTTTCAGCAGATCCCCAGCACTGCTCAGTGCAGCAGCTGGAGTGTCCTCTTCATCTGAAGTGCTGCTGCACAAGCCAGCATGGCTTTATGAATCCCAAGGTGGCCTGACAGTAGAAAAAAGAAAACAAGACAAACAGCTGCAGGGGGAGCAAGCATAGCAATAAGCTGAATAATCAGCTGCAATTCAAAGCAGGGAGAATATCTGTTTGTTCCCCTCATTTACTGACTGCATCTCAGACCTTTCCACTCTGCAGCTCCCATCTCGATGCTCAGCGAGTAAATAAATACTCCCTGAGAGGAACTGCAAAAATTAGTCACTGCTAAACATTCTTGTCTTCTGAGAGTTCTTTTCAATCACCCCAGCAAAGCTGAAATTATCTTTATTAAGATGATTGCCTCACTGCAGACAATTTAGCCTGTCAGCTGCAAAATGAAGAATGACCAAAGATGCTGAATCTTCTCACTTAAACATCCTCTTGCCGGGGTGGGAGCCAGACATGCTCACTGCACCCCAAAGGCAAGCCCTTCCTGCTGCCTGGCTCCCCAAAAAGGCTGACCACATCTCTTCTGAGGCTGCTTTCAGCACTTCTCCGCTGCTCCCTTCCTACAGCCCTCCAGCTCCAAAGGAAATATTATGTGTGAATTATCACAAACCAAAGAAAATCTCACTTTAAAGGCAACACGTTCAGGAAAAGGAATAAAAATAACAACCGAGGGGCACAGCTAGGGAGCTGGCTTTGAAGGGCTGTCGGTGTGTTTGTTAATACTGAGCATTTCTACCTCACCATCAGAGCAAGGAGGGACGGAGCAGCCAGAAGGTCAGCACCGAGTCGAGGAGAAACACCCAGAGCACTTTATACTTGAAACAAGGCTCTGCGAAACTTTGGGGAAAATCAAAGGTTTTTTTGTCAGAGTTTGCAAACTATTTTTGTCGCTGTTGTTGCTGGGCATTTGGAGACAAAATAATAGAGGGCTGGGGAGAGAGGGACTGCTGTAATTTAACCCAAGGACCTATGTGCTCTCCAAAGCTGAGAGCAGTGGATGACCTGCAGATCTTTCTTGTTGGCATGTACACTGTGTAACATGCCTTCTGCAGCTTCCCATTTCCTCTCTGCCTTTTGTTTGATTTCATTTGGTTTGGGGTTGTTTTGGTTTTTAGGCAGGCTCTCTAGGCTGTGTTTTCTGCCCTTTTTCCACTGTTTCAAAGATTTTCACCCTGTTGGATATTTTCTCTGTGCTCTGAAGAGCTGTGTTATACTGAGAAGGAACCAAACACACACAAGCTGACTGCAGTACCTGAAGCAAACTGCAAGTACTCCCATCTAGGTTTGATGCCTCAGGTGACTGTTCCTCAGACCTAGTATCAGGCACTAGCTTACTTTGCACCCATCATATAGGCAGAGCAGTTTGTACCATCATCCCTAAGCCCACTGCAGTCACAACATGGCAGGGTGGTTTAAAGAGTTTGAAGGTCTGTTTTTTGCCACCCTAAGAGGAGCTGGGTACCAAGCAGCTGTGCTCAGCAAGAGCCTGGTGTTAAGAGTTTGGTGTCTTCTCCAATTGCTTCAGCTGAAGCTGGACAAGGGCCATGGGTAGTGACATTGTTCTAAAAGCCGTGGTGTTTCACACTTGCATATCAACAAGTTCTGAGCCAACAATGTGCCCTCATGGCCAAGGTAGCAAATGACATTCTGGGATGCATCAAGAGGAGTGTGACTCCTTGGTCAAGGGAGGTTCTGCTCCCCCTGTACTCTGCCCTGCTGAGGCCTCATCTGGAATCCTGTGTCCAGTTCTGGGCTCCCCAGCTCAAGAGAGACAGGGAACTTATAGAAAGAGTCCAGCGCAGGGCCACCAAGATGATCAGGGAACTGGAGCATCTCCCTTACAACGAAAGGCTGCAGGATCTGGGGCTGTTTAGTCTGGAGGAGACTGAGGGGACACCTCAGCATCACTTATAAATACCTAAAGGGTGAATGTCATAAGGATGAAGTGGCAGTTTTCTTTCTGTAGTGTACAGCGACAGGACAAGGGGTAATAGACAAAATCTGGAACACAAATAGTTCCTCTTAAACACAAGGAAAAACTCCTTTGGTGTTCAAGTGAAGGAGCCCTGGCCCAGGCTGCCCAGGGAGGGTGTGGAGGCTCCCTCTCAGAAGGTTTCCAAATCCGCCTGGACACGGTCCTGTGCCCCCTGATCGAGGGGAACCTGCTTTAACAGGGGTTGGGCTGAATGATCTCAAGAAGTCCCTTTCAATCCACACCATTCTGTGATTCTGTGATCTGCAAGGACAAAGTGGGAACAGTCTCACCCGGTGGCATTTGTCCTTTTTTCTGCCTTTATGCCTGAGGACACTGACTAAGAGCAGGCAGCAGTGAACAGGGAGGCACCGAGCTCCTGAAGAACCTGTGTTAGAAATAAGGCAAAGCAACAGATCTTGCTGCAGTGTGCATCTCCTGCTTCCAGGCCATCTCATCTGCTGGCTCAGAACTCCCTACAGGAAATGCTCATCATTAAACAGAAAAGAATAACTAGTCTTTTTCTTTCTTTCTTTCTTTTTTTATCCATTGCACAAGCACAGTCTGGAGAACATTTTCTGCAGCTGCCCGTGTGTCACCCATCTATTTTCTCGGTGCCCTGGAAACAATTGAGCCTGGTGTTTGCTGTTGGAGGCCAAGGCACAGCTCTGCCACACCATCTGTTCGGGCAGTGGGACAGTCACTCTGTCCTCCTCCTGCCTGGCATTTGGATGGTGGCTCCAGAAACAGAGCCAGGCAAGGCTGCAGTGAGCATCCTGTAGTAGGCAGGGGTGCAAGGGGTCCTTCCAGAACTCTCCCAAAGGGAAGGTGACCCATGGGAACCTCCTACCTTTTGGAAAGCCACGGTAGATGACCTGATGTTGGCTGGGGCTCAGGGACACTCACCAGAAGTTGACCTCTAAGGCTTGGATTCTCAACACAAATGGTTCATCAGGGAGGAATAAAATAAGCAATGCTGGGGAGAAAGCCCTCAAGTAATTGATAACTGAGATCCTCCAGGTAAAAGTTGATACCGACAAGCAATTATCTGGCCAAGAGAAAATTGCCACAGTGCAGATCGGTGTCGAAGATGTCTGCTTCTTGTGATAGATACCATCAGTGAGTCCCTCTCCATCTCCTGTTTCACCAACAGGGAGTGAATGGGCTCTATCGAAAACCCCCTGCCTGCTCCTCATTACCTCTACCACAATTAGATCATTTTAGAGATTGCTCCCCAGCCACTACCTACCCCGAGCTTTGCAAACAAAAGTAATGATCACAGCTCCTTGTTTTATAACAGGTCTGCTGAGCTGGGAGACCTCAAAATGCCACCTTACAAATATTAATTCATGATGCTTTGTGTTTGCCTCCGGTGTCAAGGAAACCATTTTCAGCTAATCATAAAAAAAGAGAGGCTGTTGCTCGCTATTGTTCTCATAAAAAGTGCTCAGAAGAAGTTGGCTACATCATGTGCTCCATTTATTTTTTGAAAAGCACAACCACTTGCTCATATTTTTGTGCTCGCTGTAAATCAGCTCTGTTTTGAAAGCCAGACAAAAACCATCACGTTGGTTTAGCCTCCGGGCTTTTGTGTTGTTTAGCCACAGGTCTCGACAAACCATCGACTGCAGTGAAGGTTAAATACAACAAACCAGAGCAAAGTTGTTCACGTGTTCAAATTAATTTATCCATTAATTCTGTCTGTGGCTCCCACAGCTGTAGGACAGCCCTGCACAGGAACCTTCAGTCTGTACGTTGCACCTGCCCCTCTATCAAGCACCTTGGGCAGCCCCGACCCCACGGATTTAACCCAAAATCAAAGGGCAAAGGGGCAATTTCACCTTCAATTGAAACATCTGGAATTCATCAAGCTGCCAGCAATCCCCTTGCTCTCTTAGCCCAAAGTGCTACACGTAATCATGTAGTTAGGGCCCAGTTCAACGAAAGCACCTAAAGCTGTGCCTAATTTTGAGTTTACTTTGTGCCAAGCATCGAGCCAAGCAGGGGTGGATCCTGGTGTGCCCTGCTAATAGAAACCGTGTGCGTGCAGACAGAGGAGCCAAGTGACTTGAGGATTTTTTTTCTAGCCCCTTGTCAATCAGGTTTTTCTCCCTCTGCAAATTCCCCAGTGACAAACATAGCACCCAAACTACACATACCCTCCACAGTCATTTGTTTGTGGTGCTAAGGCTCTGAACTGGTACTTGGTAAATCTCCTTCGCGAGGGAGCTGGGTCAGCGCTGCCGATATTATAATACAGCCTCATCATTTATCAGTTCTCCCCTTCACACCATTATTCCTCGTCTAACAGCTCTGGCTTTTGGTGCTGAATACTAATGTCACGGGCTCATCAGTATGCTGGAGGGCTTCATGTGCATCTCAGCCACGCACACTTGATAGCACGAAATCCAGGGAGGGCACCATGAAAACTCACACTCAGCTGTGTAATTCCATCAACATACTTCAGAGCCTCTTACCCATCACTGGCATAAAGAGCTGGCCCCAGATGTCCCGTGGATTTGGCCCTGCCACGCTCCTCACCACAGACACAGACAAGCCTCCTTTGTGAAATGCAAGTTTGCTAACCAGGTTAAAAGAAAAACAAACCCTTTCCAGGCTGGCTATACCTTTCCCTTTTTGTTTTATGCAGACCTTTCATTTACACAGCTTCTGCTGCTGTCACATTGAAAGAGTGACCTTGATCACAAATGCTTTGCTCTTCTTAAGGGATGTGGCAAGCTCCTGGAAGGACAGACAGGCACACAGGGAACTGCAGATCAGCAGCCTTTAAGAGCATGCCGTGGGTTACAAAGCACGGCATCAGCCTTGTCTGAACCAGTGTTGTCCAGCACTCCTCCAAGACTGGAATTTCCCTGAATTTCCTGTTTTCATTACTGTGTTTCCATTCCTTGTGGCATCTCCCTGGCCAGACAAAAAAGTCATGCTGTGTTTGAGGTAGAAGCCTTGCAAATGTCACATTCACCCTGGAGCAATTGGGCTGGCGGGCTCCTTCACTCATCCATTTCTGGGTTTGCTCCATAGGACTGAATAAGACACAGGGTCTCTGATGCAAACAGCAAGCTGATGTCTGCCAGATACCTGGCTTATGGTGGATAGGCAGCCCCAGATCTGTAAGGAAGGACACCTGCTAGTCCCATTCTGTTTCTCTTTAGGCAAAAGCCCTAGTCTTAACCCCATCCACCTCCTTGATTCATGTGGTTGCACAAGCCAAGACTCTCATAATGATTGTAATACAGAAATAAGGGAGAGGGGAGCAAAACCCTACAATCCCAGCCCTTGAGTAACCACAGAGGGACAGATGATCCCTGCTCCAGAGCACTTACAGTGAGAGAGAAAAGCTAGGATGGAAACAAGGAGAGAAGAGATGTATCTAAAATCACCCAGCAAGGTAGGGACAGTATTGAGAACAGATCCAGCTCCCTACCATGGGCTCAGCACACTACTGATCTGCATATGTCACCTCTCATTTCAGGGGCCCTGAGAAAAGAAACCAAATGGAACACAGAAATAAAGCATGAGGCTGGTTAGCCTTCTTCTTATTATATCTCTCTGTACTGTCTGCTCCAGTGTCAGGGCTCTCTCTTTTCACCATCCATACAATATCCCCACTGTTATCCCCTCAGACTCTGGAGTCGCATGACCCAACCATGAAAAAATGGTTCTGATTCATTTACATTAAAGATGTGGATATTTTAAGGGACATAGAAGACCTTCTTTTGTGATTGTTAAACGTCCACAGTGAAGCACACAGAGCATAAGCCACTGGGTCATGAAATGTAGCATTTCTTTCATTCTTATCTCCTTTCTCCAGCTTGCCAGAACACTGCAAGCCATCATATTGATATATAAGCTGCAAAATCTCCCTTCCAGAATTGGGGGGGGGAGGGGGAAATCACCCTTAAACAACAATCGCTTTTGCCAGCGAAACACATGGCTGCAACTGCAGGAAACACAACACAGGTTATTACAAATATTAAATAGAAGCAAGCAAAGGATAACAAGAAAGTGCAGCCGTGAGCATCATCTCAATAATTTGTGGCAAGCTGTGTGGTACCATAGGGAGGGGAACAGAGCTGGCACACGGAGACACAGATCTGAGCTTTCCAGGCAAGCCAAATTGAAATCAAACAGGATGGAGAAAACAGGTTGCTCTGCAATCAGACTCCGGCCTCAGATCCTCAATTAGTTTTCTGATGGAGCATTGCCTTTACTTTGAACCCACTCCTAGGGGAACCGGCACACAGCTGATCTATCCTACGAGCAGACGACTCTCGTGTGCTGGAAATACCTATGTACAAGGCAGATCAGAGGAAGAAAATTATGGTCTCAGTCTCTCACTCCTAGCCCTGCCTCCTCTCCTCTGCCTCCTGCCCACTGTGTGAACCCTCTGGCCCCATTTCTCTCATACTATGCCTGAGCAGTCAAGCACTGTCTGTGTCAAGGGATCTCTCCCCTCGAACCCACATGCACAGACCCTGGAGAAAACAGACACCTGGTCTTGAAAGCCAATGGCAGGCACTAAAAAGACCTTTAGGAGGGGTGTCTGGCTGACAGCAGAGCCCGTGGGTGCGGGGGGAACAGCAAATCACAGCAACAGAGGGACTTGTCCCCAGGCTGGCACATAAGGAACCTCAGGGACCCATTATGGAGACCTAATAATGTAATATCCATGCATAGAGCAATCAGTCATGTGTTCTACTAGCCATCACACACTGCAGCTCATTTTTATAAATTAGCCTCTACTTCTCCTTTGCAAGGGAAGAGGAGGAGGAGAAGAGTCTGTAGCCCATCCCCACATCTTAGAGAAGAAATCCTATGTTATTAATATAGCCATGCATCATGCTGCCTGCTCTGTAAAAGAATGCAAACCTTTTAACACAGAAATTAATCCTTTCCCATGGAGATGAAACAACTGTAATCACTACTAAGTATCACTAGTCCTTCTTGGCTTTTGTATGTGGGGCACTGAACATCTTGATATCCTTCATGACTTTTCAGTGCTGACCAAAAGTTGAACTCGCTGCAAGTGAAATTTCTGGAGGAAACTGGGAGTGGCCCATCTGAAAGCTATAAAGAGCTCCATGAAAAACAACAGAAAACAGTCATATGTCTGCAACAGATTTATCTGTTGGATTAAGGAAGTCTTCCCTAAAGTTTCACTTATGTCACAAATTCGGGAAAGCATCTCCAACCAGGATATCACTCAAATATATGATTCATTTTAAAGCAGACCTGCCAAATGCACAATCTGTTGGCCATTTTCAACCTTTGCATTCACCATGTGCTACGTGTCTCATTCTCCAGAGCTATATTTTCATTCCATAAACGATTTTTCTTGCATTCCTCACTGCAAAGACCAACAACCTGGTGCAACCAGCATCTGTCTAGCTATGCGGGCGACCAGCAGCAATGGTACTGAGGGGCAAATACCATGGACCTCCTCCTTCAGATGAAAGCCAGAAGTGATCCCTTCCATCTCACATAGTGAATCTGGGACGGTGCTCTCAAATTCTTGCTTTGTCTCCCCCATGGTTCCTTTCGATCTCAAAGGGTGATCTCAAAGGCTCACCAGAGAGTGTCCTGCTCACCGTGAGCACCCCAGTCCATGTGCTGTGCTCATGAGGGAATTTGGCTGCAAATTCTCCATCTGCAACAGGGCTTCCTGAAGGAAGACCCTCCTGAAAAGAAGAATTGAACCATCTCTCTAAAGAAAGGAAGGAGGAATGCAGAGATTGAACCCACCAACATCAAAACCCAGGAAGCTGCCTTTTTACCCACGAGACAATCTCGCTGATAGACTTGATTTTTCTCACCCCAGCTGGGAGTAATGTTTTCTTTTTTTTTTTTTTCCCCTTTCCATTTGCTGAATGTGATCATTCTATGGAGGGCTTTTGTTTTTTTTTAAAGACATCAGACATTCATGGCTCCCAGCTGTCAAAAGCCACAAAATGCCTGAGGCTGTCTGTCTTCTCGCAAATGCTGAAGCCATTTTCCTGTAGTGCATGTTCTCATTAATCAAGTTTCAGACTCGCCTCAGCCTACATCATTGCCCATAAACCAAGAGGGATACTTTAGGATCAGTAATGTAACACAGCATTGCCGAGCCTACTTGTCAGACACAAATGTGTCAGTTGGGCTTTATTCCCGCTGAAGTCAGTGGGAGGATTTTTATTTTAACGTGGTTCAATTCAAAGCCAGGATCAACGAACTGAGGATCAGAGGTCTTATCTACAGATTAGAGGACTGTTTCTTTGAACATCATCAACAACAGAAAACCATAGCCCCAGACTCGTCAAAATAAAGAAATAAATAATTGTGGTGGGTTGACTTAACTCTGTCCCAGCCACACTTATTGCAACAGTGTTTGATTTCCACAGAACTAGATGTGGGGCCTGGCTAGGGACTGATGGTGTCCCCAGAGCTTTGCTGAGAGCAAAGAGGGTCCTGGGACGTGGATACGTGTCGGGTGCCAACACGGAGAACAGCCCATTCACCATTTGCTGCTGGAAAAACATATCCACGCCTGGGCTTCTCACTTCAAAAAGAAAGTTGAGAAGCTGCAAATGCTTCAGGAAAGAGCTCTAATAATGGGGAAGTTTGCTCTTGAGTGAGAGGTTAGAAAGTCAATCTGCTTGGCTAACGCAACAAAAAAGTTCAAAGGTGCCGATGTTGATCCCATAAGTATTGCAAGAACAGCCATTTTCCAGTACCAGAGCCTCTCTTGACTGTCAGAGGCAGAACATGACACATCTGCTCATTTGAGCTGAAGATGTTCAAACTGGTAATCCAGAGCTACAGAAACTGAACGGCGGCAACCCTGAAGAAGTGGGAGGGCCTGTCTGAGGCTGGGCAGAGGCACTGCAGCTCTGGCGCACACCATGCCTGCAAAACACACTGTCATCTTGCTCATGGCCATGGGGAGCAAACAAGTTAAAACAGAGGCCAGCGAAGGGCAAGCGGTGACACGACATGCTGCTCACTGCCAGCTCAGCACCATCGCCTCCGGGCCCAGTCAGGGGAATGCGGGCTGGAGCAATTGGATATAATTTCCCTTTCTTGATGTTCTCACCTCCAGAGAAGCCACAAAAGGGCCTCCCACATATCTGGCAGCAGTGGAGAAACTGGCCCTTATGTTGGAACCCGTCAGGCTGCTCACAAGGCTGCTCTCAGCCATTGCAAAGTATTGCCTTCACCTTCCTTTAAATCAGGTGAAGGGTCGAGGCAGGGCGGCTTCAGTGTGAAACATTTGTCACATGACAACATTCAATTAATGACCATGAAAATGTCCATCAGGAGACCAGTGGCAGTCAAGCAACGTGAAGGTCACCATGGGAAGATGAGCAGCAGCAAAGGGAAGATGCAAGAAATATGAGCAGAGTACTGCACGTGGGAGATAAACAAGACCTTTTTCCACCCCGTTTCATTCACAAAAACGCTTCTGCTTAGGAGATTTGTATCTTGTCTCATCATTCAGGTCATCTTTTAACTGCTGATAATTTTAATTTCAGCAGGCACTTAATGTGCTAATCACACCTGATAGCTCTCAGCAGGATGGAAAATCCCAAGTGTGGATGTGATTATTGGGTTTCTAAAGAAAAACATTGGCATGTAAAGAGAAAAAGAAACCCACAAAACAACAGAACAAACACTTTTTTACACAGGGATTATTTACTGCTCTCTTCACTCCCTTTATTGATTCACCTACATTGGTCTGGTTTATACCCAGAATTATCTGGGCACACACATTACTTCATCTGCTGCATCCCAGAGCAGCAAGAGGGACGTGGTACAGGGCAAATGGTACCGGGAGCTTCCTATTTCTTGTGCTATTAACCACAGCTCTTCTGCTTCTCAGGAGTTAACAGCCAGGCACAAGCCTTTCATCTGCAACCCCAACAGGTGCTCACTAGGACTGTGCAGCTAATCCCTTCAGGTGCAGAGCCTGAGAGCAGGTGAGGGTGCAGATGTGGTCCAGAGGTTCAGATCAGCGGAGGCACCTCAGGTTCACATTTCATTTCCTTAGGTTCCTGTGCCAGCTGAGGGGTTAGATACCCAGCTCAGTCTTTAGTATTGCATCCAGGTCGCCTCCTCTGCCATGCTGTGGGCTCACAATTAAGGAGAAGAGAAATTGCTCCTTCCCTTCCCCTGACTCAGGCTTGTAAAATACAGCCTCTTGGAGAGACCAGCACACTAATAAATCCTGACTTGCATGGGTGACGCATGATTGTGTGATACAATCGGTCTCAGAGGAAGGCAATCACTACCTGACAAGATTAAACTGACAGTTTGCAGTGGGTGGGCAGGGTGAGACATACTCCCAAGTAATGTCCAAGCCTTCCTCTAGCCCCTTCATGAGCAGTGGTGCTCCATGAGCAGGCCAGTGATTGACAGAGGAGGCTGAGGAAAGGGCTACCACCAACTCACCCAAACCAAATCAACCTTTTCTCCATCCAGGAGCAGACTTCAGTATTTATCCCAAGGCCAAGAGTGGCAGCTGTGCTCCCTCATGGGAGCATCCCAGACCTGTAGCATCCCCTGATCAGCAAAATCTGGACTCCAGGAACTGCCCTAAGATTACCCAGGATGATTCTGTTAAACCATCAAAAACAGAAATTGGTGGACAAAAGTGGTAAAATGTCTCCCAGATGCCAAAATAGCTCTTGCAGCAATGTCATTTCTGCACTGCTTTGCTCCCCACTATCTCCAGTCTCTGTCAACAGCCAGACCACTGTGCCAAGGCAGCTCACATCCAATACCCACACAGCCCCACTGTACTCAGGAGAAGGAACATCTCAAAATCAGACAGTACAACAAGACACTCCACAGCCCATTTCACTCCAAACCACTCTAGATCCCAACATGCCCATACAAACCGTGTGCTGGAGGTGACTCAGAAGATCCAGAGGCCGAGTGCAGAGCCCAGGACATGCATCTGTGCAAAGGAAGCAGCATGGCTTGAGCCATAAGGTCTGTTGGTCCAGGACATCATAACACAGAGCAGACAGCATTATTCCAGGTGGCATTGACCTGGATTGGTTGCCAAGCAGCACACAGCCCAGCAGCACTGACCAGCTCGTTACAGTGGTAAACACATAAAGGTACATATCTACATACCCTACAGCCATCTCTTTACACACAGCAGGTAGCATCCCTGCCTGCTCATGCTCAGCCTCAGGTATGCTATGCATTTGTCCTTGGGAGGGTCCACCAGCCCCCTTTGAGATATTTTTCATGGAGAAAAACAGCCATTTCTGCAGCATTTCTTCTTCTCTGTCTACCTGCCACAGCAAATTGGGAGCTCAGTGCTCAGGCAGCTGTGCGCAAGGTCATCTGTAGTCTAAGTGAGTTTTGAGATGCTCAGCTGGCAACCTCTTTGTGGAGGTACTACAACTCCTTATCAGCCAGGGTCCTCTTGTGTTCCGTCTTCCAAAGAAATCCAATTAACCTCCCTCCCTTTGTACTTAGTAGTTCTAACGTCAAAGAGCATCACCTGGAAAACCTTTTATAAGCACAATAAATGTCATAGCGACTGGCAGAGAGATTTCCAAGAGATCCCAGCTGCAAGCCTTCAGACTGCAAGTCCAGGAGACATTTCCTATATGGTAATCTCTCTCTTTCAGCATCCTCTGTTTCTGGGGAAGCATTGACTAAGCATTAAGCCTCAGACTAAATCCCTGATTCGACCTCTTGAAAGAGCAAGAAGCCATCATTTCAGTTTATCTGGAAATGCTTGTACAGAAACGCCGATCACGGTGATGAATTGTCGCATCTGCAGGGGCATCCTGTTCACGGAAAAAAATTAGACTCAGTTCTACGTGGGTTATTTACGACCCAGCTGCTCCAGCCATTTAAAATTGCCCTGAATATCTGCTTTCCTCACCACAGCTTGAACAACAGGATTAGTCCCTGAAATCACAAGCCTCCATGTTTGCCAGCTCAGTACAGCTCATTGCAAAATAAAGACCTTGCCTCAGTAAATAGCACTGTTAAGGGCACTCCTGCTGAAACCAGCCTTCTCCAGCAACGCTTCCACTTCACAGAGAGCCTGTTCTGAGCACTAAAGAAATCCATCAGAAATAACCTTGGAATCTGTATGTTAATATCTGTGTAGCTGTGGAAACATGGTCTGAGAGCTGGGGTTTTTGTTTTGTGAGACAAATAGAAAATCTATTATTATATTTTTTGATATTCCAAGGCTTCTGGGTTTTGGGTTTTTTTTTATAAACACCTCCCCTGCTGCAGCATAGATCAATTCAGTGTTGAGCACATTCCTTGGCATACTCACCCCTAATTGCTCTCAGGATCTTGCGACACTTCTGCTCCTGGGAGGATGCAGTGACCCGAGGGTTGACTTGGCTTTGGAGGAGGCTGAGCTGACCCCTGGCCTTGCTGAATGCACACTCCTGGTGGAGTGTCTGGGAGACACGCAAGGAGCTTGGTTGAGAGATGAATCACCTGTTGATTGGGATGAAATAGGTTCTCATCTTATAGGAGGTATTGCCATGATGGATGCAGCCAACAGAGAGGCAGAAGAGCACAGTGCAAAGCATTATAGAATCACAGAATCACAGAATCACGGAATCTTAAGGGCTGGAAGGAACCTCAAAAGATCATCCAGCCCAACTCCCCTGCCAAAGCAGGACCACCTAGAGTAGGTGTCACAGGAGCTTGTCCAGGTGGATTTGGAATGTCTCCAGAGAAGGAGACTCAGCAACCTCTCTGGGCAGTCTGTACCAGTGCTCTGTCACCCTCACAGTGAAGTTTTTCCTTGTATTTCTTTGGAACCTCTTGTGTTCCAGGTTGTACACGCTGCCCCTTGTCCTGTCATTGGCCATCACTGAGAACAGCCTGGCTCCATCCTCCTCACACCCACCCTTCACATATTTGTAAACATTAGTGAGTCTCCTCTGCTCCAAGCTAAAGTGCCCCAGCTCCCTCAGCCTTTCATCACAAGGGAGATGCTCCACTCCCTTCAACATTTTGGTGACCCTATACTGAACTCTCTCCAGCAGCTCCCTGTCCTTGAACTCAGAGGCCCAGAACTGGACACAATATTCCAGATGTGGTCTCACAGGGGCAGAGTAGAGGAGGAGGAGAACCTCTGTTGATCTACTGCCCACAGCCTTTATAATCCTCCCCAGGATGCCATTGGCCTTCTTGACCACAAGGGCACGTGGCTGCCTCATGCTCATCCTGCTGCCCACCAGCACCCCCAGGTCCCTTTCCCCTACGCTACTCTCTAAGAGTTCATTCCCCAACTATCTGGGCCGCTTTATCCTCTAACACCCTGTCCCATGAGATGTCCTCTACTAATTGCTTGAGAAGGCCAAAGTTGGCCCTGCTGAAGTCCAGGGTTGTGATCCTCCTTGGTATTCTGTTCCTACCACACAAGATCCCGAACTCTACCATGTCATGGTTACTGCAGCCAAGGCTGCCCTCAGCCTTCACCGCTTCAACCTGTTCCTGCTTGTTTGTGAGTACAAGATCCAGTAGTGCTCCTCTCCTAGTTGGCACATGCACCATTTGCATCAAGAAGATATCATCGATGCACTGAAGGAACCTCCTGGACTGCACGTGGCTAGCTGTGTAGGTCTTCCAGCAGATGTCTGGGTCGTTGAAACCCCCCATGAGAACCAGGGCCTGTGATTTTGAAGCTGTTGCCCACTGTGTGTAGAAGCCCTCATCAACTTCCCCAGCCTGATCAGATGGCCTTTAATTAACACCCACAACAGTGTCACACATGGTGACATGTGTGCCTGACCCTTAATTCTAACCCACAAACTCTCAACTCGTCCCTCATCCTCACCTGGACAGAATTCAGTACCTTCCAGCTGCTCCACCACCTCATCTGGCTGGCATGTCCTTCCTAAAAAGGACATAGCCATCCATGACCACATTCCAGTCATGTGAGCTGACCCACCATGTCTCTGTAACTGCTATCACATCATAACCCCTTGCCTGTACACAGCTCCTCCTGTTTATTCTCCATGCTGCATGCATCGGTGTACAGGCATCTCAAGAAGGAAGACAATGGTGTGGTATTCATTCCCAACACTGGCTTGCCACCCTTAGGCTCGACTCTAGTGGGCCTGGTTTTATCCCCTTCCCCCTTCAAAACTAGTTTAAAGCCCTTTCTGTGAGCCACACTAACCATTTGCAAGGATCCCTCTCCCTCTTTGAGACAGATGAACTCCATCTGTCACCTGACCACTTGCTGAGGCATGTCTCTGATTGGATCTTCATGCAAACAAATATCCCAAAACTATCTACATGAAAAATATAATAGCTTATCTTTTTTTCATTTTCACTGCTTCGAGATTTTCTCCTCACTGCTGCTGCTCTTATCTCCATCTCCTTTGCATCACTGCTGGGAAGGCTACCTGCTCCTTCCTTCTATCTGATTTCCTTCCAAACCTGCAGCCCAGCCTCAAAGGGGTGAAGCCTGAGATGCACTGACTGAGTTGTTCTGCCATACTGCCCTAGCCCCAGAAAGGTCACTTCCCTTGCACCTCAGCTTTCTCCCTCCCTTCCCAGCCCATCAAGGAGGGTCATGACCTCTGCAACAGGAGCAGACAGAAACTGCATCCTACTGCCAGCTCAAGCCATCAATGGCATTTGAGTAACCTCCTTCCTGGCACAGAAAAACCTCAAGCCAAACCTCTGTAGGGCAGTGGTCAGCTCAGAGGCACCCACGTCACAAATGCCTCCGTAAAACCTCATTGCAAATGACTTGCTGTTTAAATCGTGTCAAAATTTGTTTCCCAAGTACCTGTACAGCAGTGAATGTGCCAGACCCAGCCCCAAGCACCATGGTAATAACAGGCACAACCTCTCAGTGCAACCCAGCTATTGCATCTCGCCACACAAGCAAGCTTGCCTCTAATGATCTCTGTGTGCACAAGCTGTTATTCCCTGCAGTAGCCTCAGTGAATAGAATAACCTGGGGCAGTACACATGCTAGTCTAAGGTAGGGTTAAGTAGCTGATGATAAACTATCACCACCATAATCAAAACACACACCACACAGCACCAGATGTATTCAGCATCCTGCAGACAAAGGCTTCAGGCCAGCACTTAGCAATGTGTGAGCCAAAGGGTTTTCCCAGAACTAGGCTCAGCCTGGCATAAGGCACAGGAAGGGAACTGTTCCTTGTAGCTCCCTCCAAACGAGTGCATGGGACACCACCAGAAAAGGGGCATGGGACTGACACTGTCCTCCATCTTTAATGCAGGAGCAGAGGCTCCCTGCTGCGAAAATACCCAAACAAGTTGTGGGGAGGAGAGGTTGCTCCATCAAAGGGGATTTTCCAGGCAACTTGTTATAGCCACATTGTCAGTCTCACCCATGGAGGAGTCAGGCCTCAGGATTGGAGGCTTCCTGCTGCTGTTTTTACTAGGAGGAAAAGTGTTGAGTGGTGGTTTGTGATCAGCCAGGAGGAAAGGGGATGCCTAGAGAAAAGCTTCCCTGTGATGCAGGCATGCAATCACATTGGGGGATCTCTGGATTCCTGTCGTTGCCACTTCACACAATTCCCCTTGTGGTCAGATACCAGACAGTGGTGCTCACCAGGAGCATTTATAGCCACAGCCTTTTTCTGCCCCTGCTTGCAGCACAGGTGAGGAATGGAGTTACAAATATCTAAAGGGTGTCAGGAGGTTGAGGCATCCTTTTTTTTTCTGTTGTATCTAGCAACAGGACAAGGGGTGATGGGATGAAGCTGGAACACAAAAATTTACACTTAAATATAAGAAAAAACTATTTGACTGCTCAGGTGAGGGAGCCCTGGCCCAGGCTGCCCAGTGGGGTTGTGGAGGCTCCTTCCTTGGAGGTCCTCAAGACCCACCTGGACACATTCCTATGCAACCTGATCTAGGTTGACCTACTTCTGCAGGGGGGTTGGACTGGCTGATCTCTAAAGGTCCCTTCTAAACCTACCATTCTATGATTCTGTGATTCTATGAACCCTGGGAGCAATCTGCAGTTTTTCAGGGGCAAGAGAGGCAGAGGAGATCCCCATGCCCATGTTGGATGTTATCATTAGCCTCCTGTAGCTGATACAATACCTGCTCTGGCACTCCTGCATTCAACAGGAAAGAAGTACAAAGGACATATGAGGAAATGAGGGCAATCAGGAAGATGAGTCTGTTGCTGTGCCCACTCCCTCTGTGCTGCAGCAGGAGAACCAGGACATGTCTGTGTGCCAGGGCAGATGGTCATCGACTGCATCCCTGAAATGCCCATTGCCATGGCATTAGGCTGCTGTTCCATAAGGCTGGCAGAAACCTCCAAGTCACAAACCCTGTTTCACCTAGCATCTCCTTGAGGTCAGATGAAAACTGTTGAGTATTACAGACGATTCACCTGATTCATATACAGTATTGGGGAAACTGCCTGATTTAACCCACCCTAGAGGATTCTGATAACCTTTTCTTTGTCATTCCCTGCCGTAGTAAGCAAAATGTGGGAAATGAGAGAGCCTGTGTAGCCAGGAATGAGCCTTCTGCCTAAATTTGGTGAGGTGGGTTTTTTCCCCTTCTAATTTGCTCAGAAAAGAATAAGCATATGGGGGGAAAAAAAAACAGGTTATCCCAGGCAGACCTAGGGGAAAACAATGGTCAGGGAGAGGAAATCGAGGCTGTCTGAGCAAAGTCACTGCTGGTATTCTCCAACTTTGCAGCACTTGGCTTGGCCAGCAGGTCCTCTTGTGCACAAGAGCCTCTGAAACTGAGAACACAGGAGCTATTCGGATGGGACATACTTGGAGCAATACACCCAAGTGGGGATCAGGAGTCAGTGAAATCACATAAATCAGTGGAATTTCAGAACCTCATCTCAAGGCTTTTGGGGGTACTTCAGTGTCATTTCAGATCTGGAATCCTCTGTGTTTCAGACCCCATGCACAGTTCAAGGACTGCAACATTCTTATCATAGAATCATAGAATGGTACGGGTTGCAAAGGACTTTTAGAGATCATGTGGTCCAACCCCCTTGCAGAAGCAGGTTCACCTAGATCAGGTCATACAGGAACATGTCCACAATGAATGAATTCATTATTGCCAGGAGTAGATATAGTAACATGGTGTTGATATCTTCAGATATCAGTATCTTCATGGACATTTAACATCCTTTCTTCTGCATTAAAAAATAAACAAAAAAAAAACCTCCAAACCACTTATGGAAAATCTCTTGCAGAGCCATAAGACCAGCTCCCTAAACATTGCATCCCTTTGCAATCTTGCACTTCTTCCCCCTTCCGAGCTTCAGTTTGTAAACTATTTGAATGCTGATGTTTTATAAGTAGATCCCAATGAGGATTTTTACATTCAGAGAATGGCAGAGGAAAAAAAAATAAATAAAACAATCTGTGGGCTGGAGATTTATGTAAACATAAATTCCCTACAACAGCAAGTTCCTCAGTGCATGTTGGTCCTTTTACACAAACACACCATCAGATAAAGCGATGTACGTGATTCATGTGCTGCCCTCTGATGTGGTGGGGCTCTTGAATGAAATGTTTAAACTATTCTGCTTTACTATGCTGCTTAAACTCAGACTCAGGACTTAGAGGCTGAGGTGGCGTGGCAAGAGGCAGGCTGAGTTTCTAGCAGACTGTGCAAAATGGATTGCTCCATGGGTGCTAGAAACTCTCGTGGGAGCTAGGAAAGGGTGGTTTCTTTAGCTGTGCCCAGATGTTAGTGTGTGAAAACTGGGAAGTCATATTTACATCTGCTGGCCTGCTCTGGAAGATGTTACAGGCTCGAAATTCACTGCCAGTGTATGCTTAATCGTTCCTTGCTTGTGCTAGAGATATCTTGGGGTCACAATGATGTCAGACTGCAAGAGAGCACAGCCATTATTGTACAAAAAATAGGCAGGTCCCGTCATTCAATAGCACTACTGATGCCATTAGGCTTCCAGCCTCATTTGCTACTTCTTTCCAGGAAAGGGGCCAAAGCTGGTAAAATTGCTAAGCATTTAGAGAGAAAGATGGAGTCTTCTCAGAGGGCTGGATTGGGCCCACATGAATCTCTCAGAGAACTTTGATGATGGAGATCCAGGGCTCTCTATTGGGGAAGTCCAGTAGCCCATTCCTGAGAGGAGAAACTGAAGCCCTGGTAGAGTTGCTTCTGGTCCTGAAAGGGACTAGTGTGGGCTAGCTGGGCTTCAGCCCTGTCTGCAGGCACTACCCAACTGATCCTATTGGCTCTAATATACCAAAGATTGTGCTGCTGTATCTAAAAGAGGAATATGACCTCCAAATCCCCAGCCTCAACAACGTCCTCTGCTTGCCACAGTGTCCCTAGCCACAGTGGCTGTTCACACTCATTCATAAGAAACAGGGAGGGGTTCAAGCTGAAGCCCAGAATCCTATTTTATCTCCTAAGCCCATGTAGGAAATGTGGGCAAATGCCTAGTTCCTCCTTCACACCACCAGCAGCCCTGTGATGAGGGATGCCAGGGAGCTCTTCTCAAGTTGAGAGATCTCTCTCTCCATTAGTTCTCAAAGTGATAAAACACTAGAGTAGGACTTGAGGAGAGAAAATAAATCCTCCTCATCACCCAGCCCAGCTCTTCTGGCGTCAGAGACACCCAGGCATCAATAGATATCTTTGACTGTATTTTAGACAAACTGGGTGAAGGCAACCTCCAAGCACAGGTCCGAGGAATTTTGCTGGGGTTGGTGGGCAGGTTTGCTCCAGAGAGCAGGATGAGATTGGTGCACAGGGCAGATGAACCTTCCTACCTTCCTCTGAGCAGGGAGGGTCACTCCTTGGTCACCATTCCAATTAGTGATGGGGAGGAGCCGGGTAGCAGAGCAAAACAGCGCTCTTCAGCAGCCACAACATACATTTGCCAAGGAAGCTGGAAACAACACAGAATAAAACTTTAAAAAACAGGATTTAGGTGATTCTGAGTCCTGGCACTGCTTCTGCAGCCATCTGCTAAGAGCTTCCTCTCCTTTCCTATGGGACATGCTATTCCCAGCTACTCCCCAAGCACCAGAGAGGAAATTCCCCTATCTGAACACAAGCAGACTCTGGTTTGTGTAGAGCATCGTGCAGCCTTGGAGTTTCCTTACAGAAGCCTGCACCCATCTTGCTCCTGACCACAAAGCATTTGCTTTGCATTTAGCAGGAACAACCAGTTTAGTGTTTGAATGAATGATAGGTGTTAATTAGCAGCATTCAAAATTAAAATAAAGGTCAAAAGAGGGTAGGCATTATCAAAGAGCCTTGTTTGCTCAAAGGAAACATTAATGACACTTGTTCAGTGCTTCAAGATAAACTTGTTCAGGCACCAAGTTAATGAAGAAGTGAATTCTTCTCTCCGCAGAACGTCACTACTCAAACACCAACCATGCACCTTTCACCTCGAGGTGTGCCCTGCCGTATCTCTCATCTCTCCTCACTGTTTCATTTCTCCTGTCTCTCAAGATGTCAGCTCCCCTCCCTGTGTGGCTGCAAGATGTGCCCTCCACAGGCTCACTGTACTTGGGCCAACTGCTTCCCACTGCAGAGTCATCATCCCAGAGCCTTCTGTAAAGGCATGGGGCTGCCCTTCTTGCAAATCTCCTTCATAGAAGCAACAGACAAGGGGATATCACAGGGCTTGGGAGCACAGAGCAGGTGCATTCAGAACCTCAGTTTCCTTCAGCCAATCCAGACAAGCACGAGCTCCTCTGCTTCTACTGTGCTCTTGGTTTTGCACCTATTTGGGTAAGATGCACCATCAGATCACAGGTTCCCTCAGGCAGGGCTACCTTCCTGCCCCACGTCTGTGCAGCACCTGGAGGAGCAGGGTCCAACCAAGGTCACACCGGACATATAGGTCCAGACCTTTCCCAACTGCCTGTATGTGTTTTGCTGGCATGGAATAAACCAGAAGCAAATTAACCAAACCGCTCACCTGAGAGCTGGGTCACCTTCTGCAGGTGCTTTGCTCCATTGACAATAGAGGGAGCCCGAGGATGTCTGTGCTCCAGAGTCAGGCACCTCAGGCAAATTTAGGGTGGGATGAATCCAGGGCTAAACGAATCTTAATGCACTCAGAAGCCAGCAGTAGCAGCATCCAAATGTATTTATATATACACAGAGAGAAAGAGGGAGGGAAAGCGTGTGCACACCCTTTGGCTTCTCCATGACCCCCAAAATGCTATAAATCACTTTCAGCAGGAGAGCAAGACGCAGCAAGATTTGCCTCCTCCTCTGATTTCCCTGCTGCCAGGAGCTGGTGGGAGGAAACCAGGGTGCAGGAGTCGGGGGCTTCCAGCTGCCGCTGCTAAAGCCACCGAAGGCCGGGGAAGATGATATTTCCATCTTTTGGAAACTAAACACTGGGAACACGCCTACACAGTCTCTGTCATAATCTCCCAGATTCTGTTAGAAGTCAAGAACAGGCAGAGGTCAAACTTTTCCTGGCTTAACAGAAGCACTATCAAAATTTAACCCCTTCCCTGCTGGCAGCACACGGATCTCCCGTTGCCAACAAAGACAAGGGCCACGGCGTTCACACGCATGATGAACACGTCTGCAGCAGTGTCATCTTTCTTCTCTCCCTTCCCTGCATGCACAGGCAACACAGAGAGCAACGTCTCTGACACCGGCAGGGATGAGCAGACTCGGTTGCATGACAACCATCTGTGCAGAGATGCAATCTTGCATCCCACAGCCCGTTCAGCTGCAGGCACCCGGCAAAACCTGACGCTGCTTCACCCCATCTCCCACGTTAGAGGAGAAGAGGCATGAAAGACAGGCTTCCAAGGGACCAGATGGGCACCTGTCAGCAGCTATACATCATGAGATCATTGCTTTGGATTGTGTATTATCCTTCACACACCCCCCACACACACACACACACACAAAAGAAAGAAGAAGAAGAGGAAAAAAACCCACTTTCTGCAAGATTTTCAAGCACATGATTCTCAGATGCTGTGTGAAAAAAAACAAATTGGCAGCTCGCTCTCTTTTTATTGAGTGAGCAGGAGTGAAAGAGCTCAGTATCCCACATTTATGGCAGCACCCCTCACCATTTCGGGAAAGAAGCAAAGAGGGGTGTGTTTCTCTGACATTTCAGGAGAGCAATGGGCAGTCACATACAGATGGCCAACCTGGAGAGCAGGAGCAGCAAAGCGGTGACAAGCTGAACTCTGTAGCTCAGCACCAACACTTCCCAAAAGGTCAGGAATTCATTCTGATCTACAGGTTGGTGGCCATAAGGATCCCAAACCCCTAGAAGTTGATAGTAGACTCCAAAAGAGACACGTTAGACAGCCATGAGGTGAAGATGCTCAAGTAATTTTATCCTGCCTAACAGACCTCTGTGTCAAGGCTGTTTGTCCAGCCCAGCTGTCTCCAAGCTCAGGAGCCATACGGCTGGTAGGGCTTCAGAGAAGGAGATCAAATTCGGAGGCTGCAAAGCATGTGGTTATTTTGCTTTCCACATCCCTGCTCAACTTTTGGCCTCCTACTTTCCTAATGAATTTCTGGGAGGTTCTCAACATTGCTTGCTCGTTTGCAGACTGTACTTCCAGTGACAAAAATAGCACAGACACTGAAAGGATCTTCAGGAATCAGATAACAGCTCCTCCCAGGAGGAAGAAAAAAAAAGATTTCTTTCTTCTCTTTTCTGTTTTGTTCTGTGTGTTTGAAAAGGCTGATGTGTTACAATTATAGATCTTGATTTCCATCCCAAAGTGCTTCGCAAGAGTTCTGCCAGCACCCCTGTACAGAGCTGGCAGCAGGCACTGCTGGGACAAGCTGTACAGCTTCACAGAGAGGCGTATCTCACCCAGGCTGCTCACACACATACTGTCCAAATAACTGCACAGAGTAACTGCCGTAGATCTTCTGGTATAACCATAGTCAAAGACGACAGACAACACTGTCTTTCTGATGTTACTTCCTCTGAAAACACAGCTCAGAGAGCCAAATGCACAGGTAAAAGCTCCAACATGTCACAGGCTTCTGTGATCTTTGGCAACTCATTTTTTTTACTCTGCATTTTGCCAAGGAAAGCCTTAGAGAGCCTCCCACATCTCCTCCAATTTTCATCAGGGCACCTCACACCTCCCTTCCCTGGGGTTTGATACTCACCAGACTCTTCCCCAAGCCACCTCAGCTCATTAACTTGGGATGAGTGCCTGGGCCCTCCTTGGGTTGGTGCTTTGCCATCCTTGTGAGTTTTATCAGTTGTCAGAGGTATCCCACCAGTCCTGGAGCCAGAGTGAGATAAGCCCTGGGAAAACAAGGATGAGAGAGGGGAGAGAATGTGGGACTTCTGCTGGTTCTTCTCTCTGTTCAGTGTTTTTCATGGAAACACATGTGAAACCTTTCTCTTCTCTTAAAATGAGAGGTTTGTAACTCACTTATCTGCATCTAGTTACTGATAAGCATGCTGATATGAATGTCTGGTCATACTGTGCACTCTGTGTGCACAGAAACAGGCACCCGAAATCCCCCAAAAAGAGCCTATAAATGCTACATAAACACAAATAAATAAACACAATACAGCAAATGGGGCCATAAGGGACCTCTGGTGATCTAGTTCATCCCCCAAGGCAGGGTCAAATTACAGCTTATTGCCCAATCCAGTGTTAAAAATATCCATTGGCTGAAATTCCTGTCTTCCTGAGCAACTGCTTCCCACCACTCTCTCCTTTTCACCCTTCAAAGCTTTTCCTGAACTTAGATGTCCCTCTCTGCAGTTTAAGCCCAGGCACTTTCCTGTCCCCAGCAGACACAGGGAACAACTCATTCCCACCCTGCTCGCAGCACACATCTGGAGATGGTTACGTCCCCCACTTGGGCTCTGCAACGTTTGCGTCTCTTTTCTGGACAAACAGTGGCAGTTTGTTCAGGAAAACACAACGAGTCAGTGGTTGGCTGTAATGCACAACGCAGAGCTGGTGACGGTGCTGGAGGGATGTGGCTCATTTCTTGGTGATGTGGTGGTAGCAAGAAAATAGGGCAGGTCTCAGCAGGGGCACCAGGGCTAGGCATGGTGAGATACCAGGGATACTTTACAGCATGGTTTGTCTGCTGCTAACAGCACCAGCATCCCCATTCCCACCTCCAGGCCAGCACATAGCAAAACTGTGGCTGGCAGCATTTTTTTTGGTTTTAATATTCTTTCAAAGATCTTCCTTGCAGGAAGTCAGAGATATATTTATAAAAACAGTCTGAGCACATACCCAACCAAAGCCACATGCTCCAGTATCAGCCTGGAGATATAACTAGTCTGAATATGGTTTTGTTTCAACGTTTCATGGAATCATTTAGGTTAGAAAAGACCTCTAAGGTCATCAAGTCCAACTCTTCCCCTCACACTGCCAAACCCACCACTAACCCATGGCCCTCAGCACCTCTGCTCCACAGCTTTGCAACATCTCCAGGGATGGGGACTCCCTCACCTCCTTGGGCAGCCTGGGACAGGGGCTGACAACCCTGGGAAAAAGTTCTTGCTCATCTTCAATCTAAACCTCTCCTGATGCAACTCCAGACTGTTTCTTCTTGCCTTATCACTTGTTACTTGAAAGAAGAGACTCACCTCCGACTCACTACAACTTCTCTTCTGCAGACTAAACAACCCCAGTTCCTTCAGCCACTCCTCCTGGGACTTATTCTCCAGACTCTTTCCCAGCTCTCTTGCCCATCTCTGGACACACTCCAGCACCTCAGTGTCTTTACTGTAGTGAGAGGCCCAACATTGACTACAGCAGTCAAGCTGCAGCCTCACTAGCACCAAGTACAGGGGAATATTCCCTGCTCTGGTCCTGTTGGACACACTATTTCTGATGTAAACCAGGATACCATCGGCCCTCTTGACCACCTAGGCACACTGCTGGTTTATGTTCAGCCAGCTATCAGTCAACATTGCCAGGTCTTTTTTGCCAGACAGCTCTCCAGCCACTCTGCTCCAAGCCTGCAGTGGTGCCTGGGGCTGTCATGGCCCAAGTGCAGGACTCAGCACTTGTCCTTATTGAACCTCATACAATTGGCCTCAGCCTGCTGCACCCACTGAGCAAATGTGCCCCAACAGCAGTTTGCACTACACCGTGCTCAAAAGTCCCTATTGGAAAGGGCTCCTGTGCCCATCCGTCACGGCGTCTTCTCTCACAGGGCCCTTAAAATGCAAGGGAAGAAAAAAAAGTGTGCAAGAAGCTGTGTAGCAAGAATAGCAGAAGGCAAAATGTGTTGCATCAATTCCTGGATGTAGCATGCCAATGCCCTGTTTTCCCTTTAACACCAGCAAAGACTCGTTGAATTTTAGCTGTAAAGCTGCGATCACTAACAGGCGAGAGCTTTTTGAGTCCTAAGTGAAAGAGACAACACTATTTACTGCAAAGCCCGTAGTTTTAGCCTGATGATCCCTTAGAGAAGCTCCACATGAGCTTCACCCAGCTCAGAGCTGATGAAACCCTATCAGACGGTATCAGGGCCTCAGGTCAGTCTAAACACTCTTGTGGGAGCATCTGAGTCCTCTTCCCTCCCCCAGCCTCACAGACGCTGCTCCACATTTTTGCCTCACTGTTTTTCTTGGCAGCTGTTTTCTTTCGAGTCGAGCTACGGCTGTGTTGCTTTTAGGTACTTAAATTCATGTTCTTGATTCATTTCTCCCCTAATCACTTGGGATCCCACATTTTACAAAAGAGAGTGTAATTAATCTTCCAGGTTTGTGCACGTGTGATGAAAAAGATGTGATCTGTGACAATTTAATGCCCCAGCTAGCTGATAGACAATGGAAATTTCTGAGTTATACCCAAAAAAAAAGCCACACCCAGGCTCACAAAAGGCTGCAGCAGCTGACAAGCATCTTTTTAAATAGGAACATTTTTTTTTCTTTTGAGGGTTGTTGTTGTTGTTGTTTTAAAACTTGGCCCCAAAATTCAGCTGCAAACGAGCAAAGCTGGTAACTTACACAGTGGTTCATTGAGTTCCAGAAGCTGTTGAATTTCTCACAACATTATCAGTGATCTGACAGACACACCAAGCTGCATTTCCTATGGTGATTACACCCACTCTCCTCTAACATGCATTCCTCCCCCCACTCCCCTCTAACATGCATTCCTCACAACCTCCGTGGCTGTGGCTGTTCCGACAGCCAAGCATAGCTCCCAGACAGCTCCATCCTCTCTCAATCGCTCTCTTAGATGTTAACAATCCTGCAATGGCCAGCATTGATATTGGCTGCCCATAACAAAGCTATTAGAGTGACATTTTGGAAGGAAATGGTGGAAATGCTGCAGTCATCAGACAGAGTTATAAAAGGTTAATGAAGATGAAAGGACTGAAAATACAGAGGAAAAGCCCAGGCAGCCAGAGAGATTTTTGGCAAGATTTACCAAGCTGCTGCCTAGCCACACATTAATACAGTTCCTACATTTCCCAATCCAGCTGCTCGTTTCCAGTAGCCTCAGCAAATCTGTATCACTGGGAGAAACGCTGACCTGCTGTGTGGCTGGTAGCATTTGTAGCAACTCTTGTCCATTGTTGAGCAAAATGGTCAAGTTTCCAAAAGGAATTTGAGAGGAATGTTCATTTCATCTAGATACTGTGACCCTGAGGAGGCTACAGTCATGAGTGCTCCTGCTCAGCCGGGACACACATAACTGAAGCATTATCAATACTGTGCTCACCTAGAGGAAATCTCTTTCCAAGTCACCTCAGTATTTTGGGAAGGAAAATTTTTCACTCAGCATTATCAGAGAACTGCTGGGAACAAGCAATCCTCTGGTAATGATGGACAGGATAAAAGATGATATGAGGCACTCCTTCAAAGCAGAGGGGAGGAAACTTCTTCAGCTCTTTCCGTGCTCATCATGGAACAATTCCTGACAGTGCACTTGTACTGCAGAATCCAGATTTCACACTGTGGGACTTCAGTCATTCCTTTTTGAAAGTTATTTAATAGATGTCTTCATCACATTTTTTTTTAACCACACCATTGTTTTCTTCCTTATCTCTCTCACCACCTAAAATATCCCTTCTTCCTCACCAGCACTCCAGGCTTTCAAATGACTGCAGGCTCTTGCCTAATCTCTCTCCTATTCCTCATCCAATGTGAGACCAGTGCTTAGCTAAGCTATGCACATAGCTCACTGTCAGCATCACCACATCAATCACTCTCTCCAGCTCCAGCACGTGTCAGGTGCTATTCTCTGAATTCCTGCCACTCACCACTTCTCCATGTGTGGATGCCAAGAAAAGGAGATACACCTTCTGTGTGCCACCAGAGGAGCGAGGCAGAGAAGGAGTTGTGGCTCATGTTCTCCCTAGCACAGAGCATCTGCATGTACAACCTAGACCATCACACAGAAGTTTTGCTGCCTTCTCTTAGAATTTATCCCTCATATGATCTCCCACCAAAATTTCTCCGTGCTTTTCCCCTATTTCATTAAAGAGAAAGATATTTTTAGCCATTTTATTTAGCTTAAGCATTTCCAAAGCAAGCATGGATCTCTGTTGCTCACTTCTCTCAGTTCCTCCCAGTTCCACAGTGACTACAGGTTTGACTACATTACATTTAGCACTGAGATCATTTATGAAGTCACTACGTTCAGTCAGATTTACCACCAGCTCTGTTTGTAACCCAAGAGACAACCCTTTCATCCCAGCCACATATCCTCCTGCAATTATGGCTATCAATACCAATGTTATGGGTACGTGTAGGCAAACTGAGTGTTGTCATTTCTAAGCCTTCATACATCTTACGTTTTGCGGAACTTGGGAAATTGCTGCCTCCTTTCCCATTCTTCATGACAGCACAGGCTTTTAGGCTTCATCAGTGGTGTGACCACTGTCACAGTAAACAACAGTGGCCACCCCGGTTGCAATGTTGGCCATCCCAGAGACTGCCCAGCCCAGGCAGCAAAGACTCAGTGCACAATCATAACCATGACTGAGAGCAGCATCAGCCTCTCCAGCCTCTGGACTTGTGTGGCCATGACAAACTTTGAGCTGACTTTCAATTCATGAGAGCTGCTGTACCTGCACTGCTTTGAGTAAAGTGAGTGCCTGCATGAGTAAACCACCCTGACAAGTTAGAGTTCATGGGGATTGCAGTCAGTCATATTACAGCCCATGACAGGTTTAATTGCAGATTAGAAATTCCACAGCAGAAATATTACAGGAGACATGAGATCCTAATTGTTTCCTGCGTAAGGTGGGAGCTTAATTTTATTTTTAAACTCCCAAGTGCTGACAGCCAATATATCGGCGTGAAAAAAACCTAAAGAAGCAACTGCTGCCTCACTGTGAACAGGTAACAACTTCTAGAATTTAATCTTACACCTTAATTTGTTCTTAATATTCGGATTGTGGCAGCAGCCAGGAGGCATTATCAAGCTAAGTGCTCCTTTGTGTCAATACACAGCAGTAGAAAAAAATCCCCCGCTCAAATGAGCTGTGAGTGTTGTATCTGCTGGAAGAAAGCCATGCTCTCTCTTGTGCCATACTAATGTACTTTTAGCAACAGACCTGATTAAGATTCCTGCTTTGGATTTGCTCAGATGTAGCTTGCTTGGGTTTTTAATCTTTGGGATAAGCTGTGGATAGAGAATTAGCCATTTAGATATAAATGCATCTCTGGGAAACAGTTTGCCAGCGCTCGCCACTAAATTACTTCAATGTCTGGTTTGGCGAGCGGCTGCTAGATAATGAAGTGATAATCAGGGCTGTGGGGGCAGAGGAGAGTATTTTTGGCTTTCAGGAAGCACTAGACATCTTTGCCTGATTTTGTCTCCACTAGCACAGAAATTAGAAGATTGTGTATCAAGAGTGGAAATAGCATCTTTCTCTCTGCTTCATTGGAGAATTATGGAGTCGTCACTGGCAAGCCAAGGTGCAGGGAGCATTGCTCAGGCTGTTTGAACCTCACAGCTCTCCTGTACTGTATTTTGATACAAGTGCCTGATGAAGTCTGGTAGGCAGTGCCTCTTTTCTGTTTCAGGAAGGCTGACAGGCAGCATCACCCAGACAAGAGACACCAGGTCTCTGGCTTGATCTGAGATGGGTAAGCGTCTCCCATCTGAGTCTGCAGTGCCTGACAAAAGGAAAATGCTCTCCAGCATGCTGTCCCCTTGTAAACAGCAAGGAGGTAAGATGAGCTTTTTCTAGAAAGTTTCTTTCTCCAAAGCCACTATTTTGTCCCTGTTCTAAAAAAAAAAAGTCTGACAGCCATCTCCCTCCAGTTGCCCACCACATGGTGGCCAAGTCTCCTGAGGCTGAGCAGGACCCGGGAGTGACACAACACTACGATGGACTCCGCCACAGCACCTGATCACCACAAATTCCTAGTCCATGGTCCCACACACTTACCACCCCACTTTCTCTAGGGCTGGCCTCGAAATGAAGCACAGATTGCAGCGCAGACATGCAGGCTGCAGCCTAAAGATCTTAGATCCAGCAGCACTGGCCATACTGCCCCTGAAATCAATGTCCTTTCTAATTAACATGGATGTCAAAAAGATTTATCCAGAGAGGTCTTATTTTACAGCTTGTGTCTTGTGCTGTATTTGCTTTCAGCACTCTGGGTCCTCAAGCTACTGCACCCTCCCCAAACCCTCTCTCACCCAGGCTGGAGGTCTATAAATTATTACAACCTGCAATGCATTCAGCTACGGTGCTGTCCATCATCCGTGCGTGGCATTAACCCTGTGAAACTTGGTCACTCAGATCTGCATTTCCCAAGCTTTGATTCCTTATCCATCGCTAAAGCCCCTCAGACAGCTGAAGAACGAAGCGCGTACAGCAGCCGGCGTTTCTAAAGAAAACTTGATGCCTTTCTGACACCCGACGCATGCAATTCCCAACAGACTTAATTGAAGCTAATTCCTCAAAGGCTGAGATGAGAATATCCCCATAAATTATGTTCTTGCTTCATTCCAGACAAGGCCAGCATGAATGCATTACACACAAACCCCCCCCCCTCCCCCCCCATTTACAGTATTAAAATTGGCAAGTCAATCAAGGAGACAGCAGAAAGTCACTTGAAAGCTGAAATTCATTTTCAGCCTTGCTCCATCTGTGCTGGTAACCTGCAAGGTTGATTTTTGAGGGCATCTTTCATATTTCCAAGCACAGCAGGACCCATTCAGCAAGAGAAGAACCTTCTCCATGGACATGACGTGTTTGCTTACAGCCGGGCCCCTCCTTGGGGGATTTTTCTGGGGTGCAAGTTTTCAAGACCATTTTTGAGGTAGCTTTCAAAGGTATCAGCATACCTTTGAGTTTCCAAGATGTAGAGAAGATCAACATAGGAGCGAGGGCAGCACGTCCCTGTTGCCGTCGCAGTAAGGCAGGGCTGGTTGTTGGAGAGGGTGCAGACACACAGAGACACAAGTACGAAATCTAACCTATGGCACTGCTTCTGCTAATCTGCTCTCATTAACACAGAGTTATTTTAAAATGCTGTGGGTTTTGGACACGGTCCTAACAACAAGTTATTTTAAAATGCTGGCTTAAAGAAATAAGCACATTCCATGTGTCATCCGTGTCACTCTTTTGGGGACTGAAATATCATTGAATGGTACTGTGTGGATTAGACAAATCAAAGCCAGATTCAATAAAAACTGCCCAAAACTGCGCTGCTCAAAATAAGAAAGACTGAAAAGAAATTTCTGGGAGCTTTTACTGCCTTGCAGAAGCTCCAGAGATGTACAACTCAGAAATTGTTTGAGCTGTGGTAGTTATCTGTTGCGAGATGAGTGAATGCTTCATGTTGGATACTGGGAAAATATATACTGAACATAAAATGAAGGTGAAATGCTTAGCCCAAATTGAACAGAAAGCCTGTGCCAAACCCAGGATCCTGTGAGTCCTACCGTGGCTTAACTTCAAAGCCATGCTATAACCTGATATGGACTAAAGAATAAGACTTCAGCACCATATGTCAATGTTTCAAATGATCCATGGGATCATTTACTACTATCTCAGTTTTTCATTTATAAGGAATCTTAGACATGCAGTGTTTAGCAATTAATGTTTGCATCAAGTTCAAGCCCAGCTGTGCTGAATCTACAAGAATTCTCACTGATATCCACAGACTTTAAGAGCCCAAGGAGACCTTAACAACTGTCTTGCCTGACCTTCTGCACAACTTATAACCTACTATCTGCCTGAAGCCCATAACTCCTGACTGAGCTATGACTCGTCCTCAGGGAAATATGCAGACTCAACATAAAGACTTAGAAGACTGAAAATCCAGCTTGTCCTTGAATCACTGTTGCAAGGTTAGCTGCCTTCCTCACTCAAGTCCTCCAGCTCTAATTAAGCTGACTCTTGTTTCCATTGTGACCTTTTCTGCTAGAATGAAGCATCACCTCCAATTAGAAACTTCTTCCATACACAGATACTCCAAAACCACAATGGAGTCACCTCCTAACCTTTTTGATCGGGTAAACCAGGGGGTTATTGTATAGTAACATATTCACCACCAGCTTCATTGTAGGTCTGTACATGCAGAGATGTTGCTGCTCTCTAACCAACAGCAGTTGACATGGGTCAGCTGAAGTTCAGCAAGTGTCCACACAAATGCCCTTCACTCAAAGCTAATACATGATTACCTTTATATGTATAACACAGCGCAAGAATATTGATGAAGTCATATATATCTTTTTCCTTATGTCTGGTTGTTTGGAGAGAATAACTCATGAGCGAAATGCTCAACTCACAAAGTGTTAAATGCATTGACACAGCATCCCAAATACAATTAAACAGAGTAATATTTATCCATAAGGAAATACAATGGTGATTTAAATACTGGGGTTTTTTAAAGATTAAAAGGGGAAATTTGTATTGCTATTTCAAGCTCACAGAAAAGAACCCACTTTAGGGAAACTCTTTTTCATTTCTACAAAGGAAAGGTTGGAAAAATCCTGTCCATCAATGCTACATGTGCAATGTAGTGTTCTCTTCCTCTCTTCTACCCAAGAGATCATTTTAATCCTTTTGATTTATTCACAGCTCCTTAACTAATACTGTAATAAATGGTATTGACTATTGAACTCATTTCTGCAAGAAGCTCATTGTTATTTGCAGCACCTACAGTAAGAAATGCCTTCACGCTTCTGACAGGAGATCTAAATAAAATTCAAGTGCTGAGAACAAAGGCTGTAGAAAAATCAGATAGGCATAGCTGATTAGGAGATGTGACTTGCTTATACAGGGGTAATTTTTGTATACATCTAAGGCAGTACATTGCACATGAAAATGCTGAGGGGGAAGTCTTCATTTTAAACATGTGAATCTTCAATTCTTTGCTTCCCAACACAGAGATGGATGAGCATCTGACCACCATTCAGCACTGGCTTTGAAAAGGCCGTCAAAGACCTGAATCCATTTAATCTTATTAAAACACAGAGCAGTTTAAAGATATTATCCCCAGTGACTTATAGATGGCTCAATTGCTACTACAATCTCTGCAAGGCTCTGAGTGATGAAACTGTATTAATTCCTGCCTTGTCTCTCCTTTCCAAAACGGTTTCAGAGGTTACTGCTATCACTGGCTCATCAGTGCTCAAAGGAAATACTTTCAGAAGCAGAACTAGAAATGTCTCCTCTTGCATTACCAGTGTGTAATTAGGGGAAAGCTGCATTCCTTTCAGCTGTGCACACAAAGTCACACAAAGCGTTTTCTAGAAACACGCTTAACTAGGGTCAGGCAACCGTAATCAGCTCTAACTCACTGAAGAGCATTCAAATGGATTAATACCAGTTACGGGTTATGAGCTAATTTAGTCATTCTTCTGCAAATAAAATGAACCCCTCTACTCTTGTTAAAAACAGAGCACCTGGCACAACAGAGCTCTGCCAGCCTGCCACAAAGAGCCGTCTATTACACCCCTGCAGTGCCTATGCAGTAAATCCACAGAATCAGCAATAGCTCAGGACGAGGCACCAGCCCAGAACCAAATTCATACCATTGAAATACTGACCTATGATTATTCTCAAGCAAGAGTAGCAAAAAGCAGCCTAAGGTTTGATTACTAAAAGACCATGAAGTTACTCAACTGCACGACAATTATTACAGTGGTCCTGAACTGCCAGGGCTATGGCAACTTCCCTCTAAACTGCATGATTTAGGAAGAGAGAAAACATGGACTATATCAGGAAGAAAATGAAATGCTCTCCTGCTTGGGCAGTGTAGGAGAGGAAGAGATGCTTGAGCTATGCACTGCAGCCGCCTTTCTCTTGGTCCAGCCACATTAAGCACACATGCCCCAGCTCCTCAGCTAGAGCAGTCAGCAGGGAAATGGTCAGCTTTAATGATTTTGAAGTGTCTCCCCAGCAAAGCACCTCACAATGAAATGACATTCGCTCTCAGCTAAGCTCACGGTCCCACACAATGCGGCCACCAGGAGCCATGGCATAGCCAAAACCCATCGCGAAGGCAGGGCTTTATGAAGGCATTGGTTCCATTGCCTCTCAGCAAACTCTAAGCAATTTGTGTTTGGATCCTGCTATTTATTAAAGTTGCTTCAGGAAGGAGGAGGATTCAACGCCTGCTTCAAATCGTTTCCCCTAGAAATGGTTATTTGTACCCACAATGAAAATAGAAGATTCCCGGTGCCAGGAGAGCACAGCTTGAGACAGAGTAATCCCTCTGAAATCTTCCTGTGAGGTGCTGAAAGAATGTTTTTTTTTTCAGTGAAGAGGGGGGATTCCCAGCACACTCATCATCTCTCTGCTCTGTTGAAGGGTTTTTACTCTGCAAGGAGAGGAACAGCTAAGCCCAAACAGCAAGACACGGAGATACTCACTCCCAGCACAACAAATCATTGTCTGGAAAGACAGAGGTCCTGTTCCAGAAAATGTTCCTATTTCAGTGGATGGTAGAAAGAAAACACAAGACATAGTGTTTACAAACTAAGAGTTGCCCAAGACATTTCAGTCCTTCTTAATTTAAAAGAGACAGGATGTTGAAAAAGGGCACTTCAGTCCCTCCTTATTTTAAAAGAGCCAGGATGCTGTAAAAGGCACGTTGCTGTTTCTAAGGAATGCTACTCATTCTATAGAAATGTAAAGCAAAATTAAAAGAGAGGGGAGGGGGGTGCTGCAATATTTTTAGCCATCTATGGGATTTCTCTTCTCCCATTTACTTTCCTTAGAGTGCAATATTCAGAGAGGAAACAAGCACGGCACAGAGTAATTGGGGACATATTTTATCAGGAGAGGTAAGTGTGAGAAGCATATGTTGCTGGGGAAATAGATGGTCTGAGGTGTGAAAGATGTCTCTGTGAAGGTAAGGACCTCTGCACTGGGGCCACTGATGTGGAGGATGTGACACTCCTAAGTGAAGGAGAATGGCAGGAAATGAAGCCCAAATCGTCCACTGTCACCTCCACAGCCAGAGCGTGACCAGACCCAGATGTGGGCAGTCGCCTAGGGAAAACACCATGAGTTACCAGTAACACACAGTGGCAGCTTAAAGCAAAACCATACCTGTCTCTCTTGAGATTAAACAAAGAGGACTTAGAGGAAAAAGCAATTATTGTGCTTCAGGTGGAAATATGCTTTGTGGAACTTCAAAAAAAAAGGAGTTGTTCTGTATAAGGATCGACTCTGTCCATGTCTGCATTTTCCAGACACCTTAACACATCCTCTTTGTTTATTTTCGTGGTTTTATTGAGTCCTCTGCTGCAGCACTCACCATATAGCCAATAGGGTAATTCTGTAAACAGCTTTCTGGCTGCTTTACGATCCCTAATAAGATTTAGACCGTTCCCTGCTTTACCTTTGTGACGACGTTGCAGGCTCTGCCAAGAGGAAATTTTCAAAGCACTTTGCATAATGTCATAACAAGGCTGCAGCACCCAGTCAGATCTGAACTCGGGATCTCCCTTGATGAGCTCCATTGTGTGAGCAGCCCCCAGTTATTTCTTCACTCTGCTGCTGCCCAGGGAGGACTTTACACTCCTGATACTGTTTTTTGCTGCAGAAGAGTGCTTGAGAAAACAAGCTGAAGGGTGTCCTGGATTTCCCAGCTCCCGATTGTATGCCTTTCACAAAAAGCTGGAATTTCTAGATGTGATGTGAAGCTGCTGCAACATCCTTTTGCAAGACGAGCGCAGAAAGTCAAATCTGAGGCAGATCAAGGAATCACCCTACACAGATGCCTCTTTCCAAATACCTGGTGCTATCATCCAAGTCTTTTAACTGAGTCCAGCGTCCTCTTGGTGATTACCCAAGGCTTTGTTAGAGATGCAAATGAGACACTCACCTAGGATCTTCTTAGATGAGGACTTCATGATGCTCCGCCTGCCTTACAGTGACAATGAAGGACTCTTTTTTTGCTCATCCTGAAGACTTGCTGAGTGTGCACAGGAAAGCAAGCATTCATAAACTAAGGTTTTAAGGAGCTGACAGCATTCCCAACTGACAGCAGACCCGTTTGCCTGCTCAGGGAAACCACTGTGAATAGTAGTGAGGAGCAGGCAGGCAGCCAATGGAGATCGCTACCTCCTGTGCTCGTCTTCACCTTCCTTTCATCCTGAAACCTTTTTTGCCTTTCTAACCAAAGCTGTAGGTTTCAGGCTGAGGCTGGCTGCCTGTTTATATTTATTGCTCTGGATTCTTAAAAACGGGCTTTGGACACTGGAAAGAAAGTGCAGTCACCATTTCAGAATCAGCATCTAACACACCCAGTAGCATCTGAAATACCAGGTTATCCCAGCACTCATGCTAAGGACTAGTTTTCCAGCTAACTGCTGAGAAATGTTGATGTTTTGAAACACATTCACTGATGGACTATTGCAATCAAGTTATGAGCATGACACTATTTAGTAGCGTTTATTAGGTGCTGCAATTTTGAATAGTTCGAACATTATCAGTTAATGAAGCAGGCAGCTATCAGGTAATAACCTGGATCCAGAAAATATTCACTCTCTCCCTGTGCTATTCATCCCACTCTACTACACCAACATTTTGTGATTCTAAACCAAATTCTTTTGTTAGGATGAAGGTATTCTGCAGCTGTAGGAATGGGAAAAGTGGGGGTCAAGAGATGGAAGGGAGATGGTGAGGGAGGAGCAAGAGCTCAGTGTACCTCATGGGCAACTGGTAGCTCGAATGCTGAAACTGCCAGATCCATCCTGGAAGCAAAGTTTTGCAAAGCAGCGTTCTGGGCCTCCCCAAAGGTAAACAGCACTGGAGGATCCATTGACCTGTCAGCAGCCAAGATGTAGCTCTGGCCCAAGGTGATGAAGGAGCCTGAAATCCCAGTTGCTCTGTGTGGGCAGAGAGAGTCACACACTCAGAATTGTGCAGAGCAGCTCATTTCAGACCCCAAAGAGCCCCAGCCTGGTCAGCACGGTGCTGTACTCACACTAACAAAGAGCTCTCCATGCAGCTATATTCTCATTCCAGAGCCAACCTCAGCTCTCCACTGCACAGCATCAAGTTGTTCCAAAAGATCAAGACTTTAATGCCAATACTCATACTTTTAGAGTCCAGGATGGACTCTCCTATACCACATTTAAGCATTATTTCCACATGCTGTGTTTTTGTTAAGCCATCTTGCTCATTTCCAGGAGGATCTCACAGGGTTAATGAATTAGCCTGGGGCATGGGAAAGCTGAGCTTCATTCCTTGATCTGCCACAGAAACCCCAAGTGCCAATGGGCTTATCACTAAGCGCCTGCACTTGGGTCTCCTAACTGTAAAAAAAAAAGGATAGGAACCCTGTGAGGGCATTGGCAAGAAGATAAAACATAGTACCATCTGGGAAGTGCTGCACTGCTGTGATAAGAGGGGCCACGCGAGAAACTTGGATAAACAGTTTCAAAACTCTCAGCTTCTTGGTGCTTTCTCTACTACGCTTGACGTACTCTGTGATTTCACACAATAGAGGTTTCCAGCCCAAATAAGAAGTCTTCCCTCAAACTGCAAAAAGCAGTGATCTTTACAGTGGCAGCTTGCACCCTACACTTTCAAGGGAGGAAGGAGAGATCTCCACGATGCTTTGAGGCCAGTGGGCTTTAGGCTTTGAGTGTGAGAATATCTGTGTCATTTCCCAGTGCCATCTCATCGACCACAATGTCCACACTCAGAACACACCACCAAGTGAATGAAACCTTTTTTGCTAGTGATTGCAAGCTCTGTTTTGCCCATCAGCACTCCGGTAAACTTTTTAGGAGCAGGAGAGAGAATTATAGATAGGCCATGTCCCAAAAGTCCTACAAGGAGAAATCCAATCCTGTAAATACTGTCTAGGATCAGTGGTTTAAGCTTTCATAGACACTGAAGAACCACCAGGCGACATGAAGTCCCTGCAGGAAGATGTAAACAACCCATGAAAAAACATTGCATTTCAAAAGATAGGGTACTTCTAAGGCCACAGCATTCTAAATAGAATTATCTGATGCCAGTGCTGTTTATTTGGTGTCTGAGGTCTCACATGCAGGGCAGCCACAGCTTATCACAGAAGAGTTGTCACCCATTTAGAGAGAATCTTTAAGCTAACAAATTCCTGCACTATGGAGATACCAACCACGTGTGAAAATGGGGCTGATGCTACTCATTTTCCACTAGGTAAAGCAGTTGCAAGCACCACTACCTTCTTCCTTAGGATTAAACAGCACAAGGAACAAATAGGTGAGCCAAGTAGGAGCCTTAACATCAGTATTCCAGTTATCCAATGCACACACATATCTATATATATCTCTATACACACAGCTAAATAGTTAACAGAGTAATTAACTTGAAAACACCATACTACCTGGCTGAATTAACCCCCACTTCAACCCTAGTAGAGGATGCTTAGGAGAACAAGAAGCTTTCAGTCATGTTCAGTAATGCAGTTGCCATGCATACTGGGGCACGCTGCACACGAATCCAGCAAGAAAACTGTGTGAATGATTTTTTTTTGTTTTCCAGTTTCTAAAATTATTTTGCTGACAGGCCAGTGTCATTCTGCAGGCTCACATAACATCAAATACCCTTCTGGCCCTTTGAGAATCTGTGAATTACAGGTAAATAAGCTCTCGTAGCTTGTTCCTTGACGTTAACTATCGAATTGTGTTGACATACGAAGAGTCGACTCATGTTGGGTTGCTCAGCATTTACCTTGTGCCAGCCAGGAGCACGCTTGGCTAATTCTGTCTAAGTAGTTACAAAAACAGCAGAACTCAGGAGAAAAGGCTCCTGCAAAACTTGGCACCATTCCAGTCTACCGGCTAAATGCTTCCATCTGATATGCAAAACAGGCAGGTGGAAAATTATCCAGAGACACACCATCATGTTCTGCCTGAACAAATGCAAGAGAGTCTAAAACACCCCTTTGGATAGTAAATCAATTTAAATCTACGCATTTTCCCATTGATCCTCCAGGTTTTTTTCTGGGAGATGCACAGGCTGTTTTGCTGTGGATGAGACTTGTGTGTCTGAGGGTTTGGAGCGGGGGGTGTTAATTTATGTTTTCTTCCTCACTCGGTAGGATTCAAAGAGAGCCCAGCTTGTTTCATCATGCCAGCCTGTCATTTTTTTTCCACCAGGCCTCCTGTGCAAATAAAATAACCCAGTAGGTTTCTAAGGTCTGCTCACAACAGTGTTAGAGCTAATTATCCACAAAAGCCATGACAATGCTAAGCAGAGCATGCTCAGAGCTGCATCTCACCTGACATCCAAAAAATTAACACGCATTACAAACACTGATCACAAGGTCAACTCCTCTCAGGACAAGGTGTGTTTTGCTTTCACAGAACAGAGGACACATCAGAGGACTCTACCAACCTCACGGGTTGCAAAGAGTCAGCAATCCTGTCAGTCCTTTTCACACTGTGGTGTCATTAAAACGATGTATTAGTCTTAATTATAAATAAACAGGCTTCAGTACAACGAGCTGTATTTCAATTACTTTAGCCCTGATGCCAAACTTGGTTTGTTTCAGAAGCAAGATAATGCAGAGCTCACATAGTACATTATCCTTGCTTTTCAGTAGCCATAGATAAGTATCATTGTGTCACTGTGAAAAAATGCACTCAATTATCCTACGTTGTTATTACTTAATCTGCGTTTCAAAAAAAAAAGCTTTAGACTGAAAAGATGTTAGATAAAGGTTAAGTATTGCAGATAAAGACATTGCTTCACTCAATATATGCTGTAAAAGCATGAGCTGTGGTTGCACGCATTCAAATGAACCAGGCTCTTCTCAGCACGTTCCCATATTGGCAGAATCACAGCCACAACTGGCTTGCTTGCACAAGAAGGTGGTTGGAGTGCTAAGAGCAAAATGCACAGGTAGGCTGGGGAAGGAGCCTGCTTCATGGCTTTGCAAAGACTTCCCTAACGCTTGGCATGAACCTCCTCCCCCACACATGGAGTCTGGGACCTCGCTAAGGTCTGTGCAGGCACCACACTTAAACACTTAGGTGTATGGCACAACTGAAGGTGATGGTCCAGCCCAAGGCTTTCTTAAATGGAAAAAGGAACTATATTCAGAAGATCATGGCTGCCAGGTTCTCATTCTCTACGTAGTCACCAGTGAGAGGTAGCAGGACTCTTACTTTGGATACCCATGTTTGGATTACAGCTGCAACCCTGTGTCAGTGCTGTGTACTTTAATGGCCCCAGAAAATGGGTCTGGCACTCTGAATTGATGACAAATTGATTGAAACCAGATGTCATGAAAAATGCCTTTTCCAAGTTCAATGGCAAATGAATGGTCCTAGCCTGCCCCCGGATAATCTGACTTCTGTGCCCCAGCCTGCTGCAATAAACTAATTGGGAGGATAATATTTTGTCTCTGTGTTGTAAACTCCTTGGGGAAAGGAGCTTTTTAATTGCATACACAGCCCATGACCTGGTAGGCTCTAAATCTCACTGGATGATGTGCAAAGTTATAGTGGGACCTCAGCTGAACACCCTGAGCTCATATTACTGTCTGGATTAGCAAAACTTCAGACTATTAAACTGTATTCTTCAAGCACTGCTGGGAGTTTGGTTTCCCCACTGAGCTAAGCTCTTTTTTTTTTGGCGTAGTCAAAAGAAGACAAACAATACACTACTGATACAAAAGCACAGAAGCAAAAGCAACATCAAGCTGTTGTTTGGCCAAGGCAGCAGACGCACTGTGGCAATATTGGGTTTGTACGTGAGCAGAGATGGTCAGAGCCTGCATGCTCAGGCTTCATCACTTTGCAGACCTCATCACAACAGATATATTTGCACTGGCTCCACCTAATTAATATACCCTGCCAGATCCAACCTTGCGCTCTTCAGCTTGCACATTCAGAGCAAGACCCCAATTTGGTCAGCTTGTACTCCCCAAGGCAGATAAAAATGACCTTGCAAGCTAAGCTTGATTCGGGAACTGCCATTAGACAGTCCCTGGGAGAATGACTGATTGATCTTGTTTACCTTTGGCACTGTAAAGCATTAAACATCAGGTTGGGAGAAGTGTAGCTTTGTAGTTGTTATTCTAATGGGTTTCAAGGCAGAGCTATTTGTTTAGGAGCATGGTAAGCCTTTTCAGACCACTGGCTCCCCAGGCAAGGCTCTGAAAGTCTATCACAGCACACTCAGTCAGAGGCACTAAATATGCTCTGCAAGAGTATTACCAAGAAAACCTGTCCCTGTTATATTTCCCTCTCAAAATCACAAAAAGCTCAAAGAACAACATTCAGCTCACAACTTCTTCAAATACTGAGAGAAGAAGCCTGCAGCTAAGGTATGGAAGAGAAAAGGTTGAGAGCAGACTCTCCTGGTGACTAATGCAGCCGAGATAAACATCTAGATGCTCGCTAAAACATACAGTATCACACACAGATTAAAGGCTCCTTCCGAGATTTTGCAAGCAGCCAGTACCTCCTACCCAGCCATCTGCCCAGAAAGGGCCTCCGACTTGTCAACCAATCCATTTCCCGCCAGTGCCACAGGCTGAGTGATATGATCTCTGCTCTGTTTTGTTATGAGAGCTTTGATGTAGGAGTCTCTGCCGAAGAGGCAGCCCCCTTTAGGGAACAAAGTCGTGGTCTAGCCAGGCTCTTCACCAGTTGTCCAGGTATTAGGTTCTTTTTCCCCAGCTTCAGGGCAACCCTATCACTAACCTTTTCCTGTGACCTTTTGCAGGGAACCTTCTGCTCGTGGCCATCTGTGTACTCCCCCACCTCTTTCTTTTAAATGGTTCACCTGAGCGTTGGCAGTGAGCAATTACACACACACTGGTTTGCATCAGTCACAAAAGCTGTAAGCCTCCAATTAACCACCTCATGCCTTTTAATGATACAACGCTAAACAAGGAAGAGAATTAGAGGGAACATCCTCAGAAGTGGTTTGCAGCAGGACAGAGCCGTCTTTATTACTGTTTATATTAGAGTAGCACCTAGGAAACTCAGCTAGAGGCTGTAAAAACAAATGGAGAACTTGGGGAATTAATTTAATACTGAGAATTTATAGTCTATAGGACAACACAGAGTAGGTGGATGAGGTGTAGTGTTAATGAGGAGAACACAATGATTTTCTACGGATCAGAACGACCTGCCAGCATCCTTCACTGGCCACTGCCAAGTCCCTACGTCCTCCCTCCTCAACACCACTTCAAGAGCATGAATACTGGCAGAGGGCTCAATGGCAACCAGCGGGCGCTGGTTTGTCTCTCAGAAGACCCACGATACAAATCATAGGGGAACACGTTGTCTCTGTCTTCCAAAGATAGCTGAAGATACCACACCTGCTCAGAAGGTTTCAGGCAAAACAGCATTTCAGAGGAATTCACCAATTCAGCAAAATCTCAACAAGGTGAGTCAATTTTGCCCAGGTTCCCATGAAACTCGCACAGGGTTCCAAACGTCAGAAACCTGCTGAGCTTCCTGCCTGGTCACCCATCTGGTTCCTCCACCGTTCAGGTTTCCAGGGCCCTGGGGCAGCCTGCTGCCAAAGAGGCTGCTTCAAAAGAGGGGATTTCACTGCTCCCAGACTTCTTAGTTTGAGGTATCCCAAGTGTTAGACCATCTCAGGGAGGAAACACACAAGCATCCACGGATGCAGAGCCACAGACCTCAGTGGAAAGGCTCAGCCCTCCACAGACCAGCTCACAATGCAAACTGGTGCACTACTCCCTTTTGCAGAGTCCTGGTTGTGTTTTGCTCCACTTCAAGGGGAATTCAGCCTAATTTCATCAAAACTAAACTTCCCAGAACAGAATCATATCATCTTTTTAAACCAATCCCCTCCATGGCTCAGACTAGATTCACAGACATCAGACTCATGTGACCTACTCTAGGTGGTCCTGCTCTGGCAGAGGGGTTGGGCTGGATGATCTTTCAAGGTCCTTTCCAACCCTTATGATTCTGTGATTCTGTGACACGCAGACAAAGGAAACAAGGGAAAATGAAGAGATTCACTTGGAAAAATTACTGCCTGAATGACATATTTTTTTTCTATGATGTGCTAGAAAATACCAGGCAGATTTTGGAAAGACTGAGATGGGGCAATACTAAACCAAAAAGGGACTGAGCATATTTGCAAGTATACGAGAGCTTTCTTGATCTTCTTCATGTAACTCTGGACATTTCTCACTGCTCACGGACCAAGAGGTAGCAGCAGCAGTTACTATGTCCAGACAACTTTGCTTACTCTGTTCAGTCACCAGTAGGCTCTACTGGGAGCCTAATTTTATCTTCACTATGAGAAACTAAGTTTCCAGAAGTCTCTGTTGTCCCCAAAGACATACCTGCAACGTTCCAAGCAAGCATCAAGGCCCCTCCTTGGGATGTAGCTGGGTGTGCTGTGAAAGCTGAGAGCTCCCGAGCACACTGCGGGGAAGTTCTCCTGGAAAACATCTGTGAGAGACACTGACACCAGCTGTAGGGTTACACGAGGCTTGAGCAACAAACCATCTGTCAAGACCCGCTTATTAGGATGTTTATTCTCAAAATGGGCCTTTTCATCAGTGCACCGTAAGTGGTTTCTACAAGCAGCCCTGACCACCAAGAAAATGGTCTCAGGATCAATCAACAGGAACAAGAGTGGATCCAGCAGCCAGAAGAATAGGTTTTTAGTACAAGGACCAGCATTTTGCTCAGCTTCACAGCTCCCATTTGTCCATTTTGCTGCCCCTCCTAACTGCTTATTAGCAATTCATTCATTTTTATATGAATATCAACAAGGCTCCTTTGGACTAAGGACTAAGGGCTCCTTTTTCCTCCTCCATGAAAAAGCATTGACCCTCTGCCCTATGATTACTCTTTTCACTTCTTTTTCTGTGTTTCCTGCCCATGTCATCATGCTTGTGTTGAGAGTTAATAAAGGGGGGGAACACAGCAGAAAGAAAACCCAAGTGCCACTTACCTTTCCTTTCAAGTATGAAATTTGTGGCTTCTTTCTTATTGCTGTATTGGATCCACAAAGTTTACTAAAACCCAAGATAAAAGTGCTGTGCTCTGAAATCATGAGGAACACTCCCAAGAGCTGGATGACTTCAAGTGAGGACAGAGGACAGAAGTTAAACAATCTCACTTTAGTGGCAAAGAGGAGGGAAGAGAAGAAGACTCAGAGCATCGACATTACCCTGTATGTGAGCCCAGGCCACCCACCCAGGGTGACAGTGGGCATCTGCAACAGGCCCAGAGGAAGACACATGCACCACATCAAAAGTCAATGTCTCACCAATAAAAGCCTCTTTTAGGGCTAAGACCATATTTCAAGGCTAACAAGTCTTACTGTAGATCAACTCAGTGAAAAGAAAGCAGCAGGGACCACAGCAGAGATCACTATCTCCACGGCAGGCAAGGGGAGAGGAAAGAAAGGAAGCTTGCCATGTAACTGTAATAACAAACATTTCTGAGCCTGCTTCCTCCTCTCCCTGCAGAGGCATCTTTAACCTTAGCACTGAGAAGCTTCAGGTGGGATGAATGAGATGCAAACCTCCCAGCGCTGATATCCCTGTCAGAAACACGTCCTGGGGTGGCTGTGGATCATGTGTCGTGCGTGGTGTTGAAGAGAGCAGTGTCTTGCCTCGCTGTGCTGCTCCACACAAGCCATCCAGAAGACACCTGTAAAAAGTGAGTATGTTGCAGATGAGAATGGAATTGTTTTTCTTCCTTTCAAGCAGCTGAACACCAAGGAAAATACTATCATGAGGTGTTTGATGGGAGAAACAAGCCAGAACTCTGGTTTCATTCAGCGCTTGTGCTTTAATGCCAAGCCACAATTTGTTTCATGAAGAAGATGAAAAAAGCAGTAAAGAAAACACTTACCAGGATGAACATGGTGTCTGATGTGGCCTGGAGGCATGACAGTGGTGTAAGCAACAGCAGAGATCAGGATCTCCAAGCCCATAGCCAACACTGCCCTTGACCCCACTGTCCACTAGTGCGATGGCTGCTTGCGTGGCACAGTCACGCACAGGCACTGCTCCTGCTCCTGGTGCTGTGGCCTTTGCAAGCTGCTCCAACAGGAATTACAGACTGCTGTCTTATCAAACCTGATGGATTTCTTCTCCCACTCTTTTCCCAGCCTTTGCTCTGCACTGGGAGATATAGAGCGTGGTGCAGCTTTGAGGACTAACCTTATGTCCAGAAAGAAAAGGCCGTCACCATGATTTTGCTTTCCAAGGCTCTGGATTTTTAGCAAACTCCTACTCTTTCCTGAGTTCACCTTCCCAAGAGAAGGGCAACTTCAGGAAATCCCGTCAGTCAAGAGTCCAGGAAAGAAAACTGTAACGTGATACAGGTCTAACCTGCAGAAATGATGGGAACTTCTCCTTTTACAGTGAGCCCTTCCAAAAGGAAACTAACCCACTGTAAATAACATGTCTTGGAGGAGAAGACCAACTTTTAACCCTTCCTTTGCCTCTACTGTTTGCTCAGTGAAACTGCAGCTTTCCTTGAAGCCAGGCAAAGCCACTCTCTCTACAATTCCTAGCTCTGTTCTCTAGCTCTGGGTATGCCACAGATCTCACTGTTTCGCGTCTCTGGCTTCCTGAAACTGGGATTCAAGTAGGATTAACCAGGCTCATGAATGGGTAGTGCTCCAGTCCCTTACAGGTTTGGTGTCTGCTCCTGGCCCTCCCTGCCTGCATCATTCTCCCAGCTCCACCTGGACATCCACAGGAAGGGAGTGAGAGTAGAAAGGGTCATTCTGTCTGTTCCCAAGTGCCATTCCCAGGGCTTACACAAAGTCCTGTGACTGATACGAAAAACAAGCACATTCACTCTTACATATCTCTTAAGTGGTTTTACCTCAGTGTCCTCAAAAAGAGCAAATGAAAAAAAAACACCTCTTCTTTAAAAGCACTGCTTTCTGTTACTGCTTAAAGCACAGACTCAATACAGTTTTTCCCCAAGTTCAGATTAACAGCTTGAATCAAGTTTCACCATACAGGGTCTGTCCCTTAAGGGAGGGCAGGGAGGCTTTCCAGCATTAGCCAAGAGAAGCCACTGGGACAGCCTGTACAAACAGCCACAGGACGCTTGCAAAGACAAGCTTAGAGACCATGATCCATCAGCATTCCTGAGCCTCTGCTTCATTCAACCCAACCACGAAGTACCCAAAGCCTGTGCTGAAATGCTTCGCTGAGTAAGAATGGGCTTAATCACATGCTTAAACACTTACTGCATGAGTACTTCAGAGATTAAGATTGATTAGGTCCTTCTCCTCCCTGTACCTCATGCTTCCCCTCCTCCTCATAAAAATCTCATTTTGGAAGACACGAGGCTCACAGAGCGCAAGGAGTCACGAGGAACATATTTGTCAACAGGTTACAAGTTTTCCAGCTTTCTGCTCTTGACCACAAGAAGACTTAAACCTTTTTGGGGAGAAAACACTGTATTTGCTTACACAGTCATTACATCATGAGGTCAGAGTCCAAATCACATAGATCTCCTTTCAGTATTGTTATGAAAATCTTGGTTTCCAGGACCTTCAACTCCAACTCCTTTAAAAAGAACAAATGGGAGATTTTCAGAGCTTGGCTCAGTGACATCAAGTTACTAACATTAACATACTTTATTGATCATAAAGGAATACAGCATGGAGACAAAGGCCATTAATTGAGAGAGAAGCTCTGTTTACATTAATAAGTCATTCAGCACAAAAGGAGCAGATCCAAACTGAGGTCCCCACAAGTACAATATACACAGTTCAAGTGTTTACTTCAGCCTAAATGTCACTTGGACCAAACTTGTCCACCTATCTTGACTGGAAACTACTCTAGAAATCCATCACTGGTTCAGACTCCCACATCCCTGTTCAGGTAGAAGTATATTTACTGTGCCCTCTCAGTTAGCATTCCAAAGGAGTCAAGCTAGCATGCACCAAACCTGCTCTGTGGTACAAACCAACACACAGTAAATGGAGATGACCATGAGATTTGATTCCAGACTGCTCCATTGCTCCAACCAAAAGCACAAATGTCTACACAGTCTGAAGAAGAGAAAAGCTCTCCAAGGACAGCAAAGTGCCAAGGCTGTGTGCAATAGATGCACTCTGTCACTAGGATGGTTCATTTGGTTTGGAGGTCATCAACTTTTTCTACAGTTTAGAAGCAACTGTAGGATGTAAAATTGCCACTCAAGAGTGACTCCCCAGTAGACATAGTCCATATATCACAGGGAGATGATCTTCACTGTAACAGAGGACTTTGCCACAGACTGCTCGTGTGAAAGGGGTGGATGAAATTATTCTGCTATAGGACACGAGTGACCAGAAACACGTGTCCATAGTTTGAATAAATCATGCCCCCGTCAGCCGAGAGTGCAAAGCAAACTTGTTTGCAAAGCAATGTAAAACTCATCTTCAGCAGCAGTCAGGAGGACAACAGACTAATGAAGAGGGAGGAAATTCGATTGCATAGACAACTCCTGTCAGCTACACCAAGATCACAGGAATACAGGGGAATTGGTCTGTTGAGTCAGCAGCATGGTGCATCTCCTCCAGCTGACAGTACTTCAGCAGCTGCAGGAAAAGATCACCTTTAGGGGATGCACACAAACCTGGCCACTCAACACCACTCACCTCACACTCCTCCTAGCATCCTCAGTCATTGACTGGGGATGATCGAGCACAAGTCCTTCTCTACCTTCTCTAGCCCCTTTGAACTTGCTGGTATATCTGCCTCGCTGTTTCCTGTGGCAGCAAATTTCCCATGTGTAAAAAAGCACATTCTATTATCCCTTTTAAATTGATCTCCCATTTGTTTCCATGTATCTCCTCTCATTCCAGCATTGTGTGATTTATTTTAAACCCCAGAGCAGTTGTTTCTCACCACAATGCTCCACTTATATGTTTAGTCAGAGAAAGGAACATCATGCCACACAAAGAGCCTCAACACAATTCCTTGGAGGTTCAGAGAAAAGTAGGTTTGAAAGACAGACTTGAGGTTTATGAATTGTCTCCATTGATTTGCAGCCTCTGTATCCTCTCTGCACTGTGCACAGAACATTACAAAGAGTTGAGAACGGTTCAGGTTTTTTTTTTTGTCCTAGCAGCCCAGATGTATCTACTACTGTTGGCTATCTCAAAGGTACATCCTAGATACTGAAGTTAGCTACTGAAAATATCTTTAGCTGTTTCTTCTTCCTCAAAATGTTCATGTCCTTGCTCCTTCCTATGAGGAAAAATCACATGTTGACAGAGAGACGTCCCTGGTGTGATAAGTCACCTGCTGAGTGGCAATCATAGCTAATAAAAGGCTCTGCTGCCCTTTGTGGCAGAAAGGGATGCAGGTCCCCCAGGGATGGCTTTGCTGGCTGCCACCTGAGGAGTGCCAGACCTTTCTCTGAGCCAACAAACTCATAGATTTGGGATTAGAGAGGGCACAGGACTTTGTCACTGAGAATCTGTTGTCAGTCCTTCTCTCTGGTGAACCCCAAGTCAGAAGAAAACTAGAAAACTTGTAAGGGAGGGATAGACTCCTTCTGAAGTCTCCGATAAGTGAAAGCTGCAGAAGCCCTCTGCAAGCAAGGGTCGTTCCATGGAAAGTCAAAAAGCAGACCTGCAGAACTGGAGCTTATCACTTGTCCCAGTAAAGCTCTTGCACAGCTTGGGCTGATGGTTAAAGCACCTCAGCAACGAGCAGTGCTGATAGTGGCCTTGATAATCTAAAGAGTATTGGAAGAAATGAGGCAGAGTCCCTCAGAGGACTCTGATTATCCCAGTCTAAGTTTTGAGCAAGCAATGAGAGTGAAACACCTTCTCTTTCGGCCTCTCCTGGAAGTGCAGATGAATCAGGATCAGATGACTCCGCTTATGGGGCTCTCCATTGCCACCTTCCTTCAGACCCAGCTGTCCAAATCCTTGCGCCACATGGAATTTCTCACGACAAGCGTGATATCCAGAACAAGGGCCCCACACAGTTGGGATGTCTAGGCTCAATGCCAGGGCCTCTCTCTAACCCTGCACACACACCAGACACAGCTTGCTTCATGATCTGCTGACCCACAGCTGGTGGCTGGGTTCCAGGGAGCGGAATAGAGACCCCAAAAAGCCTGCTGAAAGGCAGACAGTGCTGTGACATTCTCATCCCTTTTAAGTGACAGCACCTCACAGCGTGCACAAAGCTGATTCCTGCATTGGGAGAGGTGACACTTCAGAGATGTGCAGGGGTGATATTTAACCTGAATTGCAAGGATTTGAGCTAAAAGGATCTGCTCTTGTTCTTTAGGTTAAGCGTACGCTTCTGCACTTTCCTGCATTCAGTTATATATAGAGTATAGGGGTAGCTAATCCCAAACCTCTCTACCACGACCTGCCCCCACCTTGAAATAGGCCCCAGTGCACTGAAGACAAATGTTCCTGCTTCAAACTTCTAAAGACTACCATAAACACTGGGGATAATTAAAACGTGGACATTATGAAAAATACACTGGCAAGGTCTCAAGGCTGTGGAGCTGGAAAGCCAAGTAGTTTTAAAAAGTGCCAGATATTTAACTGGTCTCCAAGATCAGCAGATGTTTTTCTCAACCCAACATTGCAAAAACTTACTAACTCAGATGTGTTTCCGAAATCAGAACCAGAGAAGAGAATGTGCCTTGTGTATTGGGACCCTATCAAGTACTTTTCCAGAACTGTAAGGTCTTTTATTTCAAAAAGGAGGGTAGGGAGCAGAGAGAGAGGGAAAAAAATAAGCCTGTTAAAAGGTTTCTGCATGCTTACCTAAATAGTGTAAGAATAGGAAAATTCCTTCCCCAAACTGAAAAGGTTCAGATGCAATTAAGACTGGAGACAGCATCAGCCCATTTCCCAGTCTGGTATTGAGCCATTCAGCAGGAGCACTGCAGAATACAGTGGTTGCAGTTGATACAGTATGAGCTGTATTTAGGTGGTTATTTTCTTCCTTTTTTTTTTTTCTTTTTTTAGTCAGTTATCTGAAAATAAACTATTGGGCAGCTCACTTTTGAAAGCCAGCCTCTCTCACCTGGTACAAGACAATCTGTTACAGCACTGCAATGAAAAACTGCTCAGCCCAAAACCACCGGTTGGTTTGTGTTCCCTTCCCAGTGGCTCCTCTAGAGCCAGGGAGACAGAGTGCACGTCTGAAGATCCTCTCTGCTACTCTGCTGCACTTCTGAGGAGATTTACAGGGATTTGCACAGGTTTTTTCTCACTCAAAGAGAGATTATGTGGCACGATTAAGAGATACTCTAGGAGAGAAACTACCAGCTTCGACAAGCTTCTTGACATTCCCTTTGTTTGATAGAACACCCATCAGTTATTTAGTGGGAATGCATTAAGCTGCTGTTCAGCCTTAGTAATGCCATGTTCAATAACAAATATTCCCTCTCTACAGTGGCAGCCCTTGTGCAGTAACTTCTGGGTGAATTGTTCCCTATCAACATAAAACCCCATTTATACAAATACACACACACACTGTCCTTTCATGTGTAAAGCAATGGGGAAGTTATGACCAGATAAAGTGAGTTACAGTTTCTCCTGTCCCATGGGAGATGGAAGTGCAAGGACATTGTGGATCACAGAATGTCATGACCATACTGAAAGATCCCTTACAGAAACAGATATTCTTTTTCTTAAAAAAGAAGGGCAAGAATAATATATGAGAGACACTTCCTAGGCAGGGATTTACTGCACTGCAGATTAAAACATAAAATCTGCCCCTTAGAAAAAGCTTTACCACTGTCTAAGATGCTGCTCCCAGAGACGTTTAATTTTGGGTATGTCTCTTCTTCCTACGTTTGCAATGCAAGGAAACCCGAGGAGAAAGCTGCTCTGCCTTTCAGATGAGAGGCCGCAGCAAGAACAGAGGGGAACTACAAGCAAGATGTCTGCTCAGTGGACCTTGCTGTGGAGAAGACAGGCTGCACACATAGCCCTGAATTTCACACTAGTCACAGCATTCATACCAGTTGTATGTCCACTGCTTCACAGATGTCAGAACAGAAGATGACCCTGCAGACACCAGCCCAACCTCAGGGGCTGTTGCATCAGACATGCCTGTCATGAACCTCTAGCCTTGCCACCAGGCTGTTGCTTTGGGAAGCAGTGCTATGTACCGTTAGCTCCTTTCTCCTTTGCTGGCAGACTCACCTCCATTCGTATGGGAAAAAAGAAACTGAGACAGAGACTGTTGGGTGACACAACTGTCACTTCTTTCCATAACCTTGTCAGTGCTGTGATATAGTCAGCTGCTATATCTAAAGAGGGTACCAGGGAAAGCAAGTCTCTGCTTTCCTCCATCCAGCCCAGCTCCTTGAGCACACAGCTCTTGGGGATTCATTTACTGGACATTTCAGAGGGACACCTGTTGTGTTACACAGATCTCTTTGGTTACAGAAATGTACCATCTGTCCCTGTGTTGTATCAAGCAAAGCCTGCAAGAACCCTTGACAGCAAGGAGGATTCATACCATGTCTCCATCTGCTCCACAACGTGAGATGCCCTTAAGTAACAACCTGAGGACGCCTCTGAGCTCCTAAATCCCACCTTGCCCTTAAAAAATGCAAGTTACAGGAAGATCAGGATCAGCCAGGAAAATCCAGATCCCTCAAAGCACAAGTCACATCCACAGCAACACTTACAACTCAACCTGCTTCCTACATGGCTGAATGTAGGGAACATAAACCGGTGACTTCAGAGACATCGAAGTGGTGACACCACCAACATAAAACCATTGACTGTGTCTGTACCAACGTAAGAAACTTTTTTAAAAGTATTAAACAGACTGTTTATTACAGCATATGATGTGTTATATTAATTTACACAATGATATATATATATATATATATAAAACCAGCCATTGGTGATGTACAGTAAATTGGACATCAACAGGAACATTAAAACTACTGATACTCATGCACATGACATGCATATGGGGTTTTCTTCTTTTTGTTTCAAAAGCAGTTTTACACAATATACTGGAGTTACTAAGCCTTGGTCAGTGGCTCCAACAGTTTACTCAGAACACCACGGCCAACCGCAGTTGCAGTGGCAGTCTCCAATCCCAGGAGATTGGAGCACACTGCCCTGCAGAGAAGGCAACTTAACCTCGGAGACAGATTGAACAGGAGCCCTTTCCTGGTGAGGGAAGGCTGAGGGAGGACAGGGGTGAGTTTTAAGAAGAGAACCAATGAGGGAAAAAAACAAAGAAACCAAAACAAACAAAAAAACCAAAGAGGCAAGACTACCAGGAGAAAGAAGTTCAAGATGTGGCAACAGGAGCAGCAGAAAAGGACAAGCAAAAACATGAAGACCACCCACACTCCTTCCCCTTTATTCCCTATCGCATTATAACCTTGAGCTGTCGCTATCCTGGGTAAGACCAAGAACTGGAAAAAATTAGGCAAGAAAGACCCCTTCCCAGAAACATCAGCCTTTTTTTTTTCCAAAGCCTGACACCACGCACTGGAGAGGCTGTTCACCACGGAAATGGCAGTGTTATGTGGTTTGGTTATCTTTAAAACGAGTCAAATGGTCTTTTATTTCCACGTAAAAGGCACTAGTATCCACCCAAGTTCTGAAGACAAGTGACATAATTTACCTTAAGTTTTAAATATTTGTATATATATATATATATATATAAAAGATCTGTGGAAATATGTACACAAAAGCACCTTGCTTCTGAAAGCAGAAGCAGATACATTCCACCAAGTCACCTCACTAAACAGTTGTCATGAGCTTCAGGGAGCCCGACCGAAAGCGGAGGATTTTCTTCTTGAGGTTATGAGAGGCTTTGATTTTGACAAAGGCCTTCGCCGCATTTTCATGCAGCTCCGGCGCCGTGACCGTTTGGATGGGGAGAGTCTGGACAAACTGAGACCAAATGAGGCCCCCGCTCTCGTCAGAGTCGCTGGTGGTCGTGCTCTCCCCTACGAACTCCACCTCGCTCAGGCTCGACTCGCTGTCTCCAAAGCAGTTTGTCGTGTAGTTGCTCTGCTCGTCCTCGCTCGTGTCCACCACGGTGGAGTGAAACAAGGACTCGCACTCCGCCGAGTACTCCGAGTCGCTGGCCACGTAGGCGTACGGGCTGACGTAAGGCAGGGGGACTTGCGAGTAGACCCCCACACCTTCCCGCCGGTTCCTCCTCGCCCTCCGCAGGGCCTCCTCGTAGGAAATCTCCGCCGAAGACTTCCAGCGGCGGTAGTCAGCCCGCTTGTGTTTCGGTTTGGCCACCACCACCTCTCGGCCGTGCCCGTGGGATCGCACGGCGGATTTGTGCAGGCTGGCCTGCCGACCCTGCGAGCCCAACTCCGGCTGCAAGCTGCCGCCTCTCTTCCCCCGCGAGGAAGGCTTTTTCAGTTTCTTATTTGTATCCAACTCCTCAGGAAAGCGGCACTTCTTGCCGACCGGCTTGGTTTTCTCCCGCAAGGTCTGCGAACCGTTCTCCAGCCCGCTGGCAAGGTGGGGTCTGTGCTTCAGCGCCGAGCTTTTCAAAATCTTGACGTTTCGGGTGCCTTTGTGCAGCTTCACACTTTGCTGCTGGGCCGGTATGTACTGGGCGTTGACCAGCACTCCATCATCCAAGCTCTGGGAGGAAGAGCCCTCGCTTTTGAAATCCAGCACGGGTCTCTCCTCGATGGCAGGCGAAGAGGAACGAGCCACCTGCAAGCTGCTCTTCAGAAGGACTTTTTTGGGAGGCTGGCTGACCCTGTTCTCCGGCTGCAGCACCACGGGCTTCCCCGGGCTCTCCTTGGGAGACGAGACAAAGATCTGGCCATTCTCCTTGGAGACATCCCCCACCGTGGCCACCGCGTTGCGGCTGAGCTCCGGAGGTGCCGGTTTGATGCCCCGTGGCAGATGCTTGCTCTGAAGTTCACTTGTCACACTGGGTGGGAAGGCTGTTGGCAAAGATGCCTTCCTACTCTCCAGCTGCTCCCCAGCCATCTCCCTTGGCCTCTGCTTTAATGGGGAAGGTGCCGTGTGGTCCACCACGGTGGTTCCACCAGAAGGCAAGGACGCTTGCTTGGAGCCCTTGAGGTTCACGATGTTACCGTGAGCCACCAACCCTGCAGGCTGCCTGACACACATGCTTCCATGCCTCAAGATCCCCTTGGTGGGATCGGCGTTGAGACTCGTCCTGGGTTTGTTAGTCCTTACCGCGTGAGTCTTTTTCTGAACCAGGCTTAAGATGTAACCATCTATCCTCTTGCTGGTGGAAGGGCACGGTGCCGGCCAGGAGCTTTGCGGGAGTAAAGCATTAGCAGATTTGCCCGAGTCCGTTTCAGATCCAGCGCAAACGTCACTAATGTCACAGCCAAGTCTCTCCTCTTCTCGCTGGGGGTTTTCGGTCACGGGGAGAAGAAACATGGGACTCTGCACAGCTACGGCATGGAGCGGGCTGGGGTAGCGGTAGACATCGTTCCCGTTTTTAGACACCAGATCACACTGGTACTTTGGATGTACATCTGCAACGACATCGAGGGAATTTGAGTGCGGTGTGGACAAAGAGCGACAGACAGAGCCTGCGGTCTGGTCCTCATGCTGGCCTTCCTTATTACAGTCCATCCAGCCTATGAGATCTGAAAGGCATTTTTAGAAGAGTTTAGAGAGCCTGCCAGGGACAGTTCTGCTACGTTTTTCACTACCATGGTGCCATCAAGGACTCTGGTCCCATCTACACACACAACACAGTGTTTAACTACAGCAGTGCTGTTCAAACCTTGCAATCAGGGATGGCACTCAAGAGATATAAAGGAGCACTACTCTTCTGTGAGTCTCTTTGTAACTGCATCTATGTGGAATTTGCCTCAATACAACTATATCATTAAAAAAGTGAAAAAAACCCACAGCCTTAACAAGAACATTTATTTCAAACCCCTGCCCAAATCGCTAAGAGCTTCCTAATTTACACCCAAGACACACAAAAGTCTGAAAGGGTCTTTATATCATAGAATCACAGAATGGCAGGGTTGGAAGGGATCTTTAGAGATCATCTAGTCCAGCTCCCCTGCACAAGCAAGTTCACCTAGATCAGGTGGCACAGGAACATGTCCAGGCGGGTCTTGAAGACCTCCAAGGAAGGAGCCTCTACATCCTCCTTGGGCAGCCTGGGCCAGGGCTCCCTCACCTCACAGTAAAATAGCCTTTTCTTATATTTAAATGGAACTTTCTGTGTTCCAGCTTCATCCCATCACCCCTTGTCCTGTTGCTGGCTACTATAGAAAAAAGGGATGCCCCAACCTCCTGACACCCACTCTTTAGATATTTGTAAATGTTAATGTTTATGTGTTACACAGTCACCTGTAAAACTCGCTGCAGGCCCCAGCATGTATTAATTTTGTATTTTACTTTGCTAGATCCAAAGAGAAACATAAAATTACAGAGAAGAGACCAATGAATTCTTACAGCTTATTGACAAATTTCACTTCCAGACTTTTTCAAGCGTATCTTGGGGCAGGAAAAAAACTAAGTCCATATTTAGTTTTATTGTCATTGTTATCATTGCCACTATTACTATCATCATAAATATAATTACAGTAATGCTCACAATAATAACAGATGCTCCTTTTGAGCAACAAAAGGGTTAAAGAATGGGAAACAAGCTCATCTTTCCACACAAGTACAAGGAGTGCAGGTCAATCCAGCTGACATTCTAGCCTTGGCTCCACAAAGAGAGTTCTGCAAGAGAAATCCAGTGTGTTTCAAGATGAGTCAGATTTAATGGCTAAGGCACTTATTTAGGAGCTAAGCAAACTTAGGAGCAGGTCTTCAATCAAGGAACCTAAAATTACTATTTTCTTAAGCTTATGCTGCCCTTGTCTTCTTGGGTAGGGGTACAATCTAAATGATCCTTCCAGATTAGTCCTGGTTTTTACCCTTGGGCTAGAAACTTCAGCCAGGGTACTCAAATTTGAATGCTCGGTGCTCATCACTTAGATAAGGCTTATTTCAAAAGAAGTCTCACAGGCTTTGATGAAACGAGCTGATAGAGACAATGTTCCTGTGTGGGCAGGAGAAGGAAGTCAGGGGCAGGAACTTCCTCCAGATCACCTCACAGTTTTCTCACATCTCCTAAGTTTTTATGCCAGAGTCAGGAAACGTTGCCAAAAAAAAAAAGGACTGCTTTGAAATATGCCAGTTTGTGAAATTTCATCTGTAACAGTGAGACGATGGTACAATTAATGTGAGTTTGAGGGGTTTGTGATGTGAAAAAAAAACAAACCCAGCAATGCAATCTGCTGGAAAATCTTATGTATGTTTTTCTGTTTATATATGGCCGATCAAGATCACATATACCTTACATTAGGGAGCACAAAATTACCTCCAGCAGCTCTAAAGGCTAACTTAGAGGACTTCTCAACATCTCAGAATGAATGTATCCCAGGCTGTGTTTTCCCACTGGGAGAATTTGAATTTGTTTGTCCTCAATTCACAAAAGAAAATCACTGTAAACTAACCTTAAAGAGCAGAATAGAGATTGGAAATATGTTTAGAAGCATCCTACATCACCCAGAATGAAGGAAGGCTTTTGAGTGAGTACGTCTGCAACCAGTAACACTGGAAATATGTTTAGAAGCATCCTACATCACCCAGAATGAAGGAAGGCTTTTGAGTGAGTATGTCTGCAACCAGTAACACTCGATCACAAAAGTCCTACTGAAGTGTTCTTTGTGGGCCACAGGCAGAGGAGGCATTCCTATGTAATCAGCCCACATATTAAGGCTTGCATCTTCAGCCTAGTGTCAAAGGAAATTCAGCAGTCCTCTGCCAAGGAGACAAAATGCTTTCTCCCTGTTGATGTCCATACTACATAACTGCAGGACGCACCTCAGCATGGCCACCCAGGGGCTGCAAACCATCAGAACTGACAAAACGATTGCTACAGGCAGAATGACGTGCACCCTGACCTCCTAAAACCTGTAGCCAGCTCCTTGCTCTGGCACATTAGCGAGGATACGGCTGTCGAGGTACCTTTCATCATTGCTGTTTAGTAAAAAGGCTCTTCTGAAGGCAATCAGGAGAAGCCATCCGGTTTATGTGTGGATGTGTGTGGGTACCACTGCCCTCTGCTGGGAACGGCAGCTGCCATCATGCTACAGGTTTTTGCCATGCCCCGAGTGACATCTTCACATAAGGCTGGAGCAGTGGAGAGCAACAGTCCTGCCTCGTGACCCACGTATGTGATAGGCACTGGAATCTTTTTTGGAGCACAACACATCAAACGAAAGGAAGAAGGGTTAATCCAACCCGGATACTCCTGAGGCACTATTTCCAAAGCCAAAGCCACCTCCTGGAGTAGGATGTACTCGACCTGCTTTTACTATACCTGCAGATTTAGGGCGTCCATCTGAGATATTCAGTGTTGCCTCCAAAGGGCTGCAAAAGCAAGTGCTAGAATGGCAACTGGATAAACACTCACTGAAGACAGAGTTAGAAGAATTGGAGAGCGATCCAGAAGCTCCATCACTCAGCTCATAAAACCCTATAAAAATAAGAGTTTGGACTTAGTTATGTCTACACAAAGTTACCATTTGTGTCCCTAGAAAGGCAAGTCAAGCTCATGTTTATGTTGGCTTACTCTACTGCAGTTAGGTATGGGATTTCATTCAGTCACTCAAAGAACAGTGCACAGTTTAGCAATATCCTCACTGCTATGAAGGTTTGAAAGTGAAGCACTTAGAAATAAAAAAGCAGAACTTTCCTCAGCGTATGAATTTTGAGCTTTTTTTTTTCTTTAACCTTTACAGGGGCTGGGGTTTTAACCATTACAGGTTTGGGTTTCTTAAGAAGGATCCAGTGTTTGCCAAACCCATTCATTTAACAGTGTATTATGTATCCAAGGCAAACTCTACTAGCTATTACTGGACTACAAAATTTTGACCAAGTGCTGGGCCCAACGCTCTCCATTATTTTCCTCGAAGGTCTGGAGATAATTAGTGGATGACAGGAAAGAAGGAGAATGGTAAATAATGTGCAGACACAGAAAAATGTATTTTGTGGTGAACTGGGTCTACTCAAGAAAAATATGACACACCACAACCCAGATTTAAATTTAGGAAAAAGGAATGCAGAGCATGTCTACAGAACTGGGATGCATCTTGGAAAACAATAATCCTGAAAAGGACTCAGTCAGTGTGGAAAAGCAGCTCAATCAAGCTTAATGATATGGTAAAAAAAAAAAAGAGATTGTTGGATGTACAAAGAGACTAATGAATAGCAGCAGGGAAATGGCTTCAGCAGTCTCTACAGCACTGGTAAGAAAGAGGTTGGAGTGGTACGTCTAGTGCTCAGCTCCGCTATGCTTAAAGTTAAAAAACTGGAAAGGGGCCACAAAGCTATTTAAGAGCTTGGAAAAATGCCTTAAACAAATGACTTAATGAATTTGACCTGTTTAACTCATCAAAAAAAAAAAGGCAGGAATTATACCACATAGCACCTCCAAGAGGAGAAAGGGCTGGGTACTACCACAGACTTTAGTCTATGGGAGAAACGCATATTAAAAAAAAACAGTGATGGAATAAGTCCAATTCAGATTAGAACTAGCATCATTTTCATAACTGCAAGTTGGTGAATTCTCCACTTTTCAGTGTCTTCAGAAAAAGCCTAGATGTCCCTTGGAAAGGTTTCCCTTAGTTAAATACCACCTACTGGCTTCAACACAGTTAGAATGGGATAAAATTCAATGTACAAGGGATCAAATTGTTTGATTCAAAGTTCCCTTCTGACTGTAAAATCCATTTTGACATCTTCCTCTTGCTGCTGGCAATTCCTTTCACCATTTTCCCTGCAGCCTCCTTCCTATTATGCAGGAGCATTAGAAATTTTGGAACTAATTTGTGAGAGGCCTATGAAAAAAATAAACTAAAAGCCTCTAAACACTAAAAAGCTCGTTAAGCTTGAAATATTCCTCTGAGAATGCTGTCTACAAAGAGCAACCTTTGCAGTGGTAGGGGCATGTCGGTAGTAGGCATTCATTATCAGAGTACGGACATCCTGCAGACATCTGCTGTTGCAGTACTGAAAACTACAGCCAGTTTAATTCCAGGTACCAAGTGGGGCCCCCATTTTGCTGAACATTGGCCTCACCTGAACTTGGACGACTGTCTGTCTCAAGGTGCTCATCCGTCGTTTTTTCCACGTCCAGGCGGAGATCGCTTATTTGCTTATCTAGCTCTTGTAACTGATTTAGTAGGCCGGCGTCCCTCCTCCTCAAGCAGTTCTGGAAAAGAAGAAGACAAACATCAGCAGGTCCTTCAGTGAGGCAGAGGTGAAGGGGCTCCAAAGGCATTCAGCCTTCTCCATCTGAGCCTCATGAGAACACTTTGCTGATATTCTTTTATAACAAACGGAACAAAGCCCTGAAATTCTAGATAGATGCTCTGGAGAAATACTTCACTGAAGAATTATGCAGGCACTTCATTCCAGCCTCTTCCAGCCAGTTGGACACAAAGAGCACACTCCACGGTATAGGAAGCCAGACATGCTATGTTGGCAAAAGTGCTCCCTTTGCAGAACCACAGCTGTAACAACAAAGCTGCATCGTGTGATGAAATTCAGTATATGGGGGATCAAATTCTTTGATTCAAAGTTCCCTTCTGACTGTAAAATCCATTTTGACATCTTCCTCTTGCTGCTGGCAATTCCTTTCACCATTTTCCCTGCAGCCTCCTTCCTATTATGCAGGAGAATAAGAACTTTTGTTCTAATCAGACCTGTGCATATGAAAAGGGCTACTTCAGTGAAAGGACAGCTTTGCCAGTGGAACAGGGGACCTTCACCACCACAGTGGTGTTAGTCAAAGATCACACCTGTTCACACAATGGGAAGAAACACCTCTGCCAACAAGTGCCTGTAGTGTGGGAACCACATTGTTCTGCTGTCCGTTATTAGCTTAGAGTCCACCACCATAGAGATCCCCAAGGCTGGAATCACAGCCCTTTTATTAGTTTTGCAGTGCAGCAGGAAGGAAGAGTAATTCTTCCTCTTCTCCCACTGTAATTGTATAAAATTGCTGTGAGATGAATTTTAAGGCTATTTATGAAGGTAATTTGATGGCATAAAATAAGCAACAAGAAATGATTTTGTAAGGCACTCATTAACCCGCGGTCAACGCAATCAGTTTCCCAGTGTGTATTATAATGCTGCTTATCCATCATCTGTTCAGCTTCAAACCCTTTAATTGTTCTGGCTTTGGGGAAAGTGGGGGAGGAAGGTTCATCTCTTTTTGCCTTGAAGTGCATCGTTTGATCAGTACCCAGCAGCGCTCTGATACGCTCATTCCAAAGAGTTTGGATGCTCCTAACTGGACTAGTTCTAAACCCATTAAATCCAGGACAACTTGTCCCCTGGGGTGGGTCATTCCTCAGGCAAAGGGAAAGCAAATGCTAACAGTATTAGCCAGGCTGTTCGAAGATGTGCTGGCATGTGCTGGGAGAACCAAAGAGGAGATCCCAGGTCTTCTCCCGCATTTCTGACAGGAGCAGGGAGCTGGCTGGGAGCCAGGTTGGCAGAGGCGATGGGTTCTAGCATTAACTCACTGCACCACCCCCTGCCACCAGCATCTTCCCTCCCCCAGTGAGCACTGCATTTGGCTCCAATCTGCAATGTCAAGTGCACAAATTAAAGTGCTACCACAAATCACCAGGTTTGGGGTTTTTTTCTTCCTCCCCTTCCCCATTCCTCTACTACGGCTCTTCAGCAGCCAACCCTTTCTCATCAGCAAAATCATTCGCTTTTATCTTTTAAAGAAGGAAATAATCCCAAATTAACAAAACCACAAGGCTAACGAGGGGGAGGAAATAATGGGGGGAAAAAAATATATGGGAGGGCGTTTGGGGAAAAGCAGAAATCAGGCAAATGAATCACACAATCCAACTTCTCCCTGGGTGAAAGCAAATGCTGAGCCGCGCACAAAGACCGCCAGGCACAGCTGTACGCTGTTTTCATTGAAAAATGATCTGCCGTTTCATGCCGCCCTCCATCTCTTCCCACAGCAGCTACAAAGCCCGTCCTTCAACAAAAAAGCATCCCTTATTTTAAGGGGCCTGATCGTGCTCGTTACCTCCTCTCGGGGTTGCGACCCAGAAGCTCTCTCCCAACTTCCATTCAAGGTAACGGCAGCGCCTCTCTTGCCTTGAATGGAAGTCGGACCGCCGGCCTGGAGCTGAAAACCGACGGGGAACCGTTCAGCAAAAAGCCGGTAAAATCCGACCGCAGCCACACCTTTGGTGCCCAAAATCCCGAGGGTCGGTCTCCCGGCAGCCGCCGCTCCCCGTCGCCTCACCTGCGCGCCCGGGACGCCGTGCCGGCGTGACAGCGGCGTGGCCATGCACCCCTCGGGGGTCCAACAGCCCTCCGCGGCCCCTTCCTCACCCCTCCGCGAGTCACACCACACACCGGGGACCGCGACAGCAGCGCATCCTCCCGGCGACACACGCCCGCATCCCCGCGGCATCCCCCCGCATCTCCCGGTGTCACACGCCCGCATCTCCCGGCGACACTCGCCCGCATCCCCCCAGCAGACACACGCCCGCATCCCCCCGGCGACACTCGCCCGCATCCCCCCGGCGACACTCGCCCGCATCCCC
>WBNH01003258.1:146158-163884 GCA_013401255.1 Urocolius indicus
CCCCCCGCATCCCCCCGGTGACACACGCCCGCATCCCCCCGCATCCCCCCGCATCCCGCTCACCAGCTGCCTCCGCAGGAGGAGGATGTTCTCCTCCAGGAACTTCTCCTCCAGGCTGCGCGGCGGCGGCCCCTCTCCCGGCGGCTCCCCGCGCCCCCCCTGCGCCCCGGGCACCGCGCCCGCCGGCCGCTTCAGCAGGAGGCTCTTCACCAGCAGCTCCTGCCGCTGCCTCAGGTACTCCAGCTCGCCCAGCCCGGCTAGCGTGGCCTCCAGCCGCTCCCGGGTGCGCTGCCGTTCCGCCTCCGCTTCGCCCTTCTCCCGCCAGCGCGCATCGGGCTCCCGCGGCCCCGCCGCCTGCCCCGGTGCCGCCGCCGCGGCGGCTGATACCGCGGGGCTCGCCTTCATCGCCGGGAATGGGGTGAGGGGAGGGGGGGGGCCGCGGCTGACGGGCCGTGCCCGCGGGGCCGAGCGCCGCTCCAAGCCGCGCTCCCGCAGCCGCCGCCGGTCGCGAATGGGCCGCGGGACGCCCGGCTCCCTCCTCGGCTGCCGCCGCCCCGCGCCCGCCCCGCGCCCGCCTCCTTCCCTCCTTCCCTTCCCTCCCCCCGCGGCGGCGGCTACACGCCCGCGGTCGCCTTCCTCCTCCTCCTCCTCCTCCTCGTCCTCCTCCTCGTCCTCCGCCTCCCGCCCCGCGCCCAGCCTGGGGTGGGGTAAGTGGAGATGCTACCCACTGACCTCTCCAAAAACTCCAGCGATGACCTCTGGAGCCCTGCACGGGCAGTCGGCAGCATGTTCTGGTGCTGTGCTGCTTATACAGCCTCGAAACGGGAGCGTAAATGATGTGTCTGGGGCGGGGGCAATCCTGGCATGAAGGCTCGAAGGAGTAAGGAAAGGGTAGGGGAAAGTGGAAAGCAGAGGAGAGAACACGGCAGTCCCTGCACCAGAGTGCTGAGCATGGCATAGGCAGGAGGATCAAAGCACCAGCGAGGTGTTGCTTCGAACCCCTTTTTGATTCCACTAGCCAAAAAACACCCATACCGAGGTGGACGTTGTAACAGGCTGTAGACTAATTGCAGCAAGAGGTCTGCAATTAGGTTTTCAGTGGGCACGCAGAGGGAAGAGGGAGGGGAGGAGATGCAGATGCCAAAGATAAGGAGAAAAGTGTTAGTATTGAAACAGAAAAATAAAATATGAGTTGCAGGTAAATTCTCTGACGGGGGGAGAATGGAGGAGGAATAAGAATGCATTGATGGAGCCCTTCACATTATGAGGTTTGTTTGGAAAGACGTGAGCCTGCCGTACAGCAGCTCTCATGGACATTATGAGCATAATGAAGTGCTCTCTCCTGCTCTCCCTCTCTCAGAAGATGATGAGCATTTGTGGTACTGGGAGGTCTTCAGATGAAATTTGCCTCCCCATCGCCATGCTGCAGCCGTAGACAATACACTGCTGTGTGCCATACACCTACTTCATCCATTGGAGGTGTTGGCCCTCGTTGTGAGAGCCTGCAGCTGATGCAGACCATTATTTCACAGCCTTCTTCATGCCATGTAAAGTGCTTTCTGAGAATGAGACCCATTTTCCTCCTGCAGCCTCTAACCAGCCCTTAGTCCCTCGCAAACGTAGGTGAGGCCACACGCATCAGCTCGGAGATGGTCGAAGCTAAAACTAGCTCCATTTCTTTTTGCCTTTGATCTCTTCCCAGAGCTGGTTCACCACACAGCTGTGTCAGCACAGTGCATCTATGTTCCTATTTTAGTTTGGATTACGAGTGCCTTTTTGAACCGACTCCTTGGACCACTCTGGGTTACTGTACTGTGACTGGCATCGCAGAGGGATTTGAGGAAACAGGAACTGAGCTTTTGGGGTGAAATAAAATCAGAAGGGAGCAAACCTAAAGCACTTCAGCCACTCATGGATGTTCACTAATGCACAATCAGTCTATGGGATGAATCTCAGTGTGGTGAGGGTTGGAAAGGACCTCCCAGAGCTCATCCATCCCAACTCCCTGCTAAAGAAGGTTCCCCTCTATCAGTGGGCACAGGAACGTGTCAAGGTGGGTTTGGAAACCTCTCGAGAAGGAGCCTCCACACCCTCCCTGGGCAGCCAGGGCCAGGGCTCCCTCACAGTAAAGAAGTTTTACCTTGTGTTTAAGTAGAACTTTTTGTGTTCCAGCTTATGTCCATTACCCACAGTCCTGTCACTGGACACTTCAGGAAAAAAAGTGTTGCCCCATCCTCCTGGCATCCATCCTTCAGGTATTTATCAGCATTGATAAAAGCTCCCCCTCAGCCTTCTTTTCTCCAGGCTAAACAGCACCAGGTCTCACAGCCTTTCCTCATAAGAGAGATGTTCCAGTCCCCTGATCACCTCCACAGCCCTAACACAATAGAAAACACGACTAGCCCAAAAGCACCACCCTTGCAATGCCTACGGCGTGGCCAGTGGGTGCTCAGGAGGGCCATGCTGCTCCCTACTCCCCCTGCTCTGCCCCCCCGTCTAGGGATGGAGGCATGAAGATGTGCACGGGAACACACGGCCAGAGAAGGCAGGGCCACTTCTTTGGGGAGCAATGTCACTCCTGCCAGATTCAAGAGACCATGAAATTGCAGCCATGGGGAGAATTGACAAATACTGAAAGCACAAGGGATGACCCAAGGGCAAAGGATCGATTGAGGCTGCTAAGCAAAACTGGAAATAAAAAACAAGTCGCATACTGGGCCACATCTCTCTACTCAGTCCATAAAAGGCCCAGAAGCAGGTTTAGCCCCTGTTCCACAACCTATAAGCCACCATTGCTGACTTAAAAACCTGCTCCATGGCTTTCTGTCCCATCTTCTGAGCATGCTTATGCTGAAAGCTGTGTTGTTGTAGCTCCCCAGATATGGAAGCAGAGAGCTCCCACATTTTCCTTCACCCTTTTCAGCCAGATTTTGCATGTAGGTCTGTGCCTTGTGTGCCTTGTGTACACATTAGCTTCATGCAATATTTATGCAAAGCTATTTCAGTTGTTTCTAGGCTGTTGTGCAGTGTGCAAGCTCGATGTTGCTTCAAAAATGAATTACAGTGCAAATGAAATCTGCCTTAATGTTCAGATTTATTTGTTTTGCCATTTAGCATCTGGTAGATTTTGGTCCAGTTCTTCCCTCCCAAGTCACCTCTTCCATTCTGAAGAGTTTAAGATGCTGCTCGTCTCCCGTACTCCCTGCTGACATTTCTACGTTCATAATTTGTAGTGCATCGGTTCCGGGAAGGAAAAGAAACACAAGAACTGCCAAAACAGTCAACTGCCTGCATCACGTGGAGAGGAGAATGCAGCTTCGACTCAACCAGACTCACTGTGTGGCTGGGATCAGCAAAGAAGAAGGCAAGGGGAATCTGAAGAAGAGGAGCTCAGGTTTCACCCCATGGATGAAGGAATAATAAGGTGCCGGAGAACCAGTGGGAATTAGGAGGCTGGACAGCATGGGGGGAGGAGGTGTGAGAGTGAGTAGCCAGCAAGAAACGTTAAATTATGTGAATAAGAGAACAGAAATAAAGGAAAACAAGATGAGACCCAGGTCACCAAAAGTGAGGGAAAGGCCACAGGAGACTACTTAGAACTGAGGATGCAGTTTAGCAGAGTGTAGATCACAGAGATGAGGGGAGGAGGAGCCCAGAAATGCAGAGTTTGAAGACAGCAGAAAGACCAAAGAGTATGAGCATAAATTACAGTCTCTTTCATTTATTCAGGAAGATGCTGCTCAGAAAACAAGAAAATAAAGAGTTCACAAGCAGCGAGAGAAAAAGTCAAGCCACAGGCAGTGCAGTATAGATTGATGACAGAACCAGAAGAGGACAATAAGGTGAGGAGAGGGAGAACAGGATGCCTTTGCTGGGTAACATCCTCACATAAAACCAACACTTTAAGCACAAAAAGAAGAAGAGGCTGAGCCTGGTTTCTTCATTCCCAGTTAACGCTGCAGTCAATCACCAAAACCACCCACCACCTTGAGATAAGAGGGAGGCCCCAGTCCCCAGATTAACTCTGACTGGACAGCCTTTGGAGGCCTCTATCTCAGCAAACCAAACATCTCAAAACTCTTAGTGAGGGCTAAGTAATAGGACTCTCACAGGAAAAAGAAAATCTCCGAATCCCAAACTGTCTGCCCTTCCTTTCCTGGCTTGTGGCAACAGCTGAAGGACTTGCTCCTTTGTAAACCGCTGTTCCTTCACTGGGGTAATCAGGTAACATTCCACAAAACCAAATAATCCCCAAATCCCCATCTTAAACTCAAGCACAGAAACTGCAAGGAGCGAGGAAGCAAGTTATCTGCATTATCTGCAGGGAAGGAAGGGAAGGGAAGGAAAAGACACGAGGATCAAGCAGCTCTGTTGCTAGGATGTTATGAGAGGTGTAATTCTGTCTGGTACAGAGGCAGTTATGAAATGGCTCGTGTTTTATGATTATCCTGGCTCATCTCTTATGGTTATATTATTAGGTGGTAGAAATGCTGTGTTGCCTTCATATTTCGTCGTCTCCACCACTAGAGAGGTGGTCTCTGCCTCACAGAGCTTACAAGACAAGGAACGGGAGGTGGCTGCCACTGGTAATATAAAAGGACCCCTGAGAAAGTAGCGGTTGGCACGATGGGTAGTGAATCCAAACCACAAGTCAAGGGGCAGAAGTTTCTAACCAGGTCTCACCATTCATTCCCTTCCTCCTGAAGGAAGCAAACCAATCCCTGCATCCCAACCTGCATTTGCCTTTCCCTCTTCCACCCCTGCTGATCTCTAAATTCAGTTTAAATTAAACAGAGCCAATTAACACTGTGTTAGTTTTCCTACGTCCTTTCCTGACTGGTCACACTAAAAATGAGTGCAAGAAACTACAGGCCTTCAGAGTAACACTGCAGTTCCCTGTTAGTGAAACGAAAGCTATTGCTTTCCTTGCTTGTTGTAAGGCAGCCCCGCAGAGACAGGGCGATACATTAGATGGAAACATCCAGTTGGGGACTATGCTGAAGACCCACAGCTGTCACAACGCCTCCTATACTTTATTTTAATCTATTCTAATGTTAATTTCCCAAGCATTTCTTAATTGCATTGGATAATATAATAGGGTATAAATCTTATCAGCGAATCAAACTGACATCAGTGTGTGTTATCACATTACCATGGTTACATTGTTATTACAAGTGTACCTAGTGCTCATTACTAACCACAAACAATTCTAGCAAATAACCTCGACTGAAGCAAAATACCCTGCCAGTGTTTCCATTTTGTGTCAAGCAAGACCAGCTTATCTGGGTGACAGGTAACTGCATCAGACCCAGGGTGCATTTTACCCTTCTCTGGCTTCCGCAGCTGACATTTATTTCCTTCTGTTTGTACAGCACTGAAACATTTCCACGCTGTCAACAAGATGCAGAGGACAAATTCCTTAAATGTGGAATAGGGTCTTTAACACAAACTCATGATATTCAGATGGCAAGCACTACCCCAGCCTGTCAAAAACAGTACCACGTTTGTATTGCTGTGGTAAAAACTGCTAGTGACTGCTACATTAGGAACCAATGTCAACTTGATTAGGTCCCTCGGGGGCCCAGTTTCCCCTTACTCATCTCTGATCTGACTGTGATCTCCCATCAGAAGACACAGTCCCACATTCCCTCACTCCCAGCACCACTGCCTATGTGCCAGAAGAAGTGACAGACATCTCCCAAAGGGTCGCTACAGTGATCTGACTGCCCCAATCTGATGCATGAGAAGGGAATACACACTGGAACCAGGGAGGACAGGATACTATCCCTTTCCCCGCTCCTGGTATTTCCTTTTGGCTGTTCCTCTGCCACAGACCATCATCCCACCAGCTGTGTAGGGACCATGTCTGGAAAACAGATTGCTGCCCTCATCTGAGTTTAAAGAAATAACCTTCTCTTTCCCTTTTGGTAACCCAGATATTTCAGGGATCTGCTTTGAAGCGTAAGCAGTTGCACTGGCACGACTGAGAAGGCAGAGATGCACAGGAATGAAGAGCACAGGAAACCCTCCAGGAAAACGCTCCATCCAGGGAGAATGTGGAAGGAAAGGTGGACTGTTTGCAAAAACAAGAAGTCACCCAGGAGGATGCTGCTTGTGGGGAAGTGACATTAGAGCTTCTCCAGGCATTCCTGTCAGACTAGGAGCCATGCAAAGATATTCATTTCCTTTTTGCAGGCAGCAGCCCATCTGTTGAGTCAGCAAGAGGACAGATTTTGAATCACCCATTGCTGCTTCAAATGGTGTGGTGCTCCCCAAGGCCATGAAACACCCAGTTCTGCCTTGCAAAGGAGCCAGAGCAGTGCAGAACCACTGATGAGCCCCTAGCCCAGCGACGCACTGCAGTGCTGCTCCAACAACACCTACTGCCCGTGTCGGGGCCAAACGGGCAAAGAAGATGCAAAACTTGCTTCTGGTCCTTAGCTTAGGGGAGTTGTGCAAGGGAACTGGATGGAAAGGGTGGAAAGCCAGGCAAGATCAGCCTCATTTTTACCTCAGTTTAAAGGATAAGAGAGGGTCTGATAAGAGAGGGAACAAGGAGTTAAACAAACCAGTGTCACTCATGTTGTTCACAGCTGACAAGAAGCAGAGCTTGAAGCTACCCTCCCTCACTGCTCACTATAAAGAAACTTTACCAGCATTTTAGCAAATCACCTAATACATCACATCCTAATGCTACCTGACAGGGACTGCATTCCCTCCCCAGGCTCATGGACACTGTTCAGATGAAGTCAGAACTGGGCTACTCCATGTGACACTTTCTCACTTTTTTTCTCCCTCATCCCCAAGCAAATGGTGTCAGTTGAGTCCTGCTGCAATTACCTTCAATTCATCCTTACAACATCATGCCTGATGTTGTTGTACTCTGACTCCTTTTCTTCTCCTGGCCTGTGTTTCATATTTACACATAGAAATGCCCAGTCTTTTGGCATTAACACAGATTTCTGATTAGCTTAGTTTAATGTCTTCTTGCACTCATGCTGCCAGTGTTCATGTCAGGATATCAGGCTAGGAACAGCCCTCACCAGCATGGCCTTTGCAGAAGAATATCTATTAAGCTGTGAGTAATCAGCCACTGAGAGGGGAAGGATACAAACGATGGGCTTAAATTATGGCTTGAGATTTAGACAGCCTGGGAAAAATTCCCAACAGAAGGAACTGGAACAGCCTGAGAAGGAGAAAGCATCTCCATCACAAGGCATCTTTGACAAAAGGTTAGGCATGGATATGTTAGGATTGATAAAGACTCTTCAAGAGACAACAATGCAGTGAGCATGAGCTGATGCTCTTCTCATCCCACATTAACGTAGGCTGCAATTCAGACAGCCCAGTAAAGGTAGTCCATGCAAAAGCCAGACCCAGCTCTACCCCTGGCTGCTTTCCCTTCTTCTCTCCCTCTACCTCCAGCACTCAATCTGCCCTAGACAAGCACAGGACCTTGCTTACCAAGAAAGGGAGTCTCATCATACCTGTCCTTGGCTACACAGAGACCTCTTCTTCCTGCCACCACCAACTCCCCTGATCAGCCTCAGAGCCTGACCCACGGCAGCTGCACAGACAACCACTCATGCTGCTGAGCCCTCCCTTGCTCTTTCATGTTGCTAAGATCCTCTGCTCCTCCAGCAAAACCCATCTGCATTCCCCTCTCAGCCCCACGTGCCCAGCAACCCTACTCTATTCCAGCTCTTTGCCAAGAGGAGGGAAGGAAGAGTGAGTCTCGCCTCCAGCCCTCCTTTTCCCTCGTGCTGCAGACGAAGGACATCCACGTAGGGGTAGGGAGGAGGGAGGCAAAGTGCAGCAGGGCAGGAGAGGCAATGCTGGGGACAGCTCTGCTTTGAGAATGCTGCAAAACCATGGTAACATCACTACTACAGTTAAGTATAGCGACAGNAAGACACAGTCCCACATTCCCTCACTCCCAGCACCACTGCCTATGTGCCAGAAGAAGTGACAGACATCTCCCAAAGGGTCGCTACAGTGATCTGACTGCCCCAATCTGATGCATGAGAAGGGAATACACACTGGAACCAGGGAGGACAGGATACTATCCCTTTCCCCGCTCCTGGTATTTCCTTTTGGCTGTTCCTCTGCCACAGACCATCATCCCACCAGCTGTGTAGGGACCATGTCTGGAAAACAGATTGCTGCCCTCATCTGAGTTTAAAGAAATAACCTTCTCTTTCCCTTTTGGTAACCCAGATATTTCAGGGATCTGCTTTCAAGCGTAAGCAGTTGCACGGCTGAGAAGGCAGTGATGCACAGGAATGAAGAGCACAGGAAACCCTCCAGTAAAACGCTCCATGCAGGGAGAATGTGGAAGGAAAGGTGGACTGTTTGCAAAAACAAGAAGTCACCCAGGAGGATGCTGCTTGTGGGGAAGTGACATTAGAGCTTCTCCAGGCATTCCTGTCAGACTAGGAGCCATGCAAAGACATTCATTTCCTTTTTGCAGGCAGCAGCCCATCTGTTGAGTCAGCAAGAGGACAGATTTTGAATCACCCATTGCTGCTTCAAATGGTGTGGTGCTCCCCAAGGCCATGAAACACCCAGTTCTGCCTTGCAAAGGAGCCAGAGCAGTGCAGAACCACTGATGAGCCCCTAGCCCAGCGACGCACTGCAGTGCTGCTCCAACAACACCTACTGCCCGTGTCGGGGCCAAACGGGCAAAGAAGATGCAAAACTTGCTTCTGGTCCTTAGCTTAGGGGAGTTGTGCAAGGGAACTGGATGGAAAGGGTGGAAAGCCAGGCAAGATCAGCCTCATTTTTACCTCAGTTTAAAGGATAAGAGAGGGTCTGATAAGAGAGGGAACAAGGAGTTAAACAAACCAGTGTCACTCATGTTGTTCACAGCTGACAAGAAGCAGAGCTTGAAGCTACCCTCCCTCACTGCTCACTATAAAGAAACTTTACCAGCATTTTAGCAAATCACCTAATACATCACATCCTAATGCTACCTGACAGGGACTGCATTCCCTCCCCAGGCTCATGGACACTGTTCAGATGAAGTCAGAACTGGGCTACTCCATGTGACACTTTCTCACTTTTTTTCTCCCTCATCCCCAAGCAAATGGTGTCAGTTGAGTCCTGCTGCAATTACCTTCAATTCATCCTTACAACATCATGCCTGATGTTGTTGTACTCTGACTCCTTTTCTTCTCCTGGCCTGTGTTTCATATTTACACATAGAAATGCCCAGTCTTTTGGCATTAACACAGATTTCTGATTAGCTTAGTTTAATGTCTTCTTGCACTCATGCTGCCAGTGTTCATGTCAGGATATCAGGCTAGGAACAGCCCTCACCAGCATGGCCTTTGCAGAAGAATATCTATTAAGCTGTGAGTAATCAGCCACTGAGAGGGGAAGGATACAAACGATGGGCTTAAATTATGGCTTGAGATTTAGACAGCCTGGGAAAAATTCCCAACAGAAGGAACTGGAACAGCCTGAGAAGGAGAAAGCATCTCCATCACAAGGCATCTTTGACAAAAGGTTAGGCATGGATATGTTAGGATTGATAAAGACTCTTCAAGAGACAACAATGCAGTGAGCATGAGCTGATGCTCTTCTCATCCCACATTAACGTAGGCTGCAATGCAGACAGCCCAGTAAAGGTAGTCCATGCAAAAGCCAGACCCAGCTCTACCCCTGGCTGCTTTTCCTTCTCCTCTCCCTCTACCTCCAGCACCCAATCTGCCCTAGACAAGCACAGGTCCTTGCTTACCAGGAAAGGGAGTCCCATCATACCTGTCCTTGGCTACAGAGACCTTCTTCCTGCCACCACCAACACCCCTTATCAGCCTCAGAGCCTGACCCATGGCAGCTGCACAGACAACCACTCATGCTGCTGAGCCCTCCCTTGCTCTTTCACATTGCTAAGAACCTCTGCTCCTCCAGCAAAACCCATCTGCATTCCCCTCTCAGCCCCACGTGCCCAGCAACCCTACTCTATTCCAGCTCTTTGCCAAGAGGAGGGAAGGAAGAGTGAGTCTCGCCTCCAGCCCTCCTTTTCCCTCGTGCTGCAGTCGAAGGACATCCACGTAGGGGTAGGGAGGAGGGAGGCAAAGTGCAGCAGGGCAGGAGAGGCAATGCTGGGGACAGCTCTGCTTTGAGAATGCTGCAAAACCATGGTAACATCACTACTACAGTTAAGTATAGCGACAGCTCTCGTTATGCAGTAGTGCAGCACCATTTCAACCTTTGTGAACACCTAGGCTAGCTAACATATGGTCAGCCCTGAAGGTACAGCAATAGCAACAGCTGCATGGCCCAAACATTTTGTCCCAAACAGGTTTACACTTTCCCTGCTCTCGTTGCTAGCTGAATCATTGCACCTACCTCACCACACATCTGTGAACAGCCACAGCTCAGCATTCAGCCCAGGACCAGAGGGGTTCATGCTCAAAGTAGTAAATCCTTCCCAGAAGAAAAGACATAATTTACAGTACAATTTGCAATCAAACTGCCTATGATGAAGGCAGACCTGACTCTGTTGCACTCTTTGAGTGGCCTTGGGATCCCTCAGCTGAAGGAGGCTATGTGATGGAAGCCTGGAGCAGGGCAGAAAAGCTGATGGGAAGGCTTTCCAATCAAGCCTTCTTGCATGCTGAAGGATGCTGAGCAGGATCAGCTGCGCCCACGACACGTTTTAGTTCATACAAATCTGACAGCAACACCAAGGACTTTAGCTTTTTATCCTCAACAGATTCTAAAGGAGTTCATTTGGTCCCAGCTGATGTTCACCTGGGCAAAGGCTCCTTTAACATCAGCTCCACTGGCAGTGAAAATGGTCCTTGAGTATGAATCAGAGGCAACTTGCATGTATCTTGTTCATACCAAACAGCACGTTTTATGAACTGGCTTTTAACCTCCTTTTTTGAATATGGGCTAAATAACTCAACCAAGGTCATAAAACTTCAGTGGCAGAGGCAGAAGACATTAGGTGCACCGTTTTCTGTCGTTTGGGCTCTCCCTTTAGACCAGGAGATGTCCTATTTAAAAGAAGAAGGCTCAAAAGTGTTAGTATTGGTCTGTTGGGTGGTCCCCGGTGCATCACATTGCTCTCAGTATCTCACCCACCATTCTTTGCATCTAAGAACTTAACTTTGCATCTAAGAACTTAGCCTAAAATTTTCAGCTTGATCTCCACACATTGTCTCCCTGCTGGTTTTCCCTAAAAAGAGGGTTAATAGGAGTGAGTCTCATGTAGTGTGTAAAAACAACAGGGCAAGGAACTACTGAAAAAAAAAAAATCCCAACATAAATCTCTTTGCCTGGAATAATTCTCTCCCCACTGTGCTAGGCAGAACAAACACAGACTTCTTGCTGTTGCTTAAGGCACGTGCCTGTAGGAAGGAAGGTGTCACTGGCTCCAGGCTTTGCATCACTGAGTCCCATAAAACTTGGAAGGTCAGGTGTGCAGCCAAGGGGCCTGTGACACGTAAACAGCTGGATCTGAATTGGAACAGACAGAGCACCAGAGGGACTTGCTGTCAGTGTCTGAGCCTTCACTTAAAACCTGAGCTGAGAAACGACCACAAGTGCAAGGCTGGCTTTAAATTCAGATGCAAACTGACCTGCTAGGGTACCTGAATTTCTGTTGTCTTCATTTTTCCATCATCTTTTGAGTAGTGAGCCTGTTCCCAACGTTGGCTTATGAGGAGATGTCACTTTTTCATCTTCAGTGAAGGTTTTGTCCTGAAAGAACACATTTTCTATCAACTCAGGCATCTGCAAACCTGCAAGAGAAAAGAATGGCATTTCAAGTTCCAGAAATTATTGGTCCAAAACTTTAATCTGAATCTCATAGCTGAACTGTTGATTCAGAGCATGCTGCATCTTTGCATTACCATTTGCTATATTAGCATCAGATGTGCACACAGGAAAGTTTTGTTAAAAAACCAGCCTGCAACAGCAAGACAGCACTGGGCAAGTTATTTAATTTCAAAAGATATTGTCATTGCAAATGAAAGCCTGTCTCTCGTATGGCAGTGCTAGACATATGACAGCACTGCCAACCCTATCCCAGGACCGACCCAGCAGCCACCCTGCCTGTCCCTCCGGAGCTGGAAAAGGACATGAGAGAAGGGAGGAGGGATGCATCTGGTTTGTTTGGAGAAGCTCACTCCGATCCTGTGATTTTTCACTTTGTCTTTCCTTTAAAAGGAAAGCTGGTTTCTGGTAACCATTTTGGTGCTTCTGCAATAGGCTGAAATAGCCCAGAACTCTTCCCGCTTTTCAGATGATTACCTCCAAGTGGCTCTAGGATTCCAACTGGCAGTCTCATGCATAATGTATTTCATGTCAAACCTTTCATCTGTGCATAAGTTCTCCATCTATTTCCATCCTGGGCTCAGCCACTCTTTTACCTGTAAAGCAGGAAAAGTTACTGTTTTCCCCACTTCTTTCTGGAGTCTCATTTCTCTCAAACACTGCTTGCCAGCTCCAGCTCTTGTGCCACCAGAATTCTGTTTCAGGAGATGAAGTTCATATCCATCCTCTTGTTGCAGACTTTTGGGGACACCTCCTTTCCAGCAGCATCTGTGTTGGCTGAAAAGTTCCCTGCCTGCGGCTACTCTCTGTTCCCTGCTGCGTTCCTGTGATCTCTCCCTAACCCAGTCACACACAGGGAGGCAGCTTAACTCAGGCACATCCTTTCCTTTTAACTGACTGACTTCATGGGCTCTCACAACAAGGAGAAGCTGGTTACCAGGAGCAGCACAGCAGCCACCAACAGAGAATATCAGAAGTGTGCCTCTTCAGCTGGGCCAACAAAACAGTATCAGGCTTCGACTTCCCGGTATTATCGTGCTGCCTTGAGATCATCGGTGGGAACTGCAGGACAGCTGAACTGCTCTATAACTCCCTGTCCTCTCCTGCATAATCACCTGGTGGCCGGGGACAAGCCGTTTGGATTATTTGGAATAGCAATGAAAGTAGATTCAGAGGAACAAGCCTTCAAAGCAGGAATGCAAAGCTCAGCAGTCAAACATCCAGCAGTATCTGGATGCCACTTCTTTTCCAAATCCTTTCAGATGCAGCCTAAGGGGTTAGTATTGACTTTAAAAGCCAGGGGCCCTGATTCAACAAAAACAGCTAAGCACTTAATAACATTAAGCACATGCTCAAGTCTCTTCCTTATTCAACAAAGCACTTAAGCACATACTTCACCCCTCTTAAATGGCCCAGAACCAAAACACTGAGTTCTCAGAATTTCTTCAACCTTTATTTAATTTCGGAAGAGGGACAGGAATTTGAACCTTGATCCATAGGGTCCCTATTTGCAACTGAGTCAGGCTCCAGCTCCAGACCTACACACCCAAATGCTGGCACATTCATGATTTGGATTGGGATCTAAATTTTTCAGCTTTCACCTCACTCTGATCTACCCTTATGTTCATTAAAGAGATTGAGCTGCAGGCGGGGAGCTGTTAAACCATGTTTCTGTGCAAGGTTTAGATTGATGATACTTTCCCCAACTCCACCTAACTGAGAAGCAAAACTGAGGCACCACCTCTGTGGATACTGTGTAGATGCTCATCCTGGGAGCCTGCAGGTTTTGCAGAGCTCTTTCTCCTTTCTTTTGGCTGCTCCTCCAAAAGTTTAAACCCGCCACAGCCCAACTTCGTACTCCAACTCCCAGAGCCATGTGAAATCCTTGGCCTTTGGTTACTGTTAAAATGCCATTTGCATTCACTTGGTGGCTGCAGAGGGAAAGTGCAAAGGGAGCCAGCCCATTGTGGATGCAGCTTAGGAAAGGGACCAAGAGCCAAGAGGGAGAGCTTCAATTTGCCTCCAAGCTTTTGGCACAAGGAGACAAACGTCACCACATTGCTTTGCTCACACTTCCAAATGCCACTGCTTCCTCCAATACCTTCTTTTCCCTTTTTTGTTTTTCTGTTTTGAATCTTGATTTCATTTATAACAAAACCTGAGATCTTCCAGAGCAAAGCAGAAGGCATCAGGAAAAGTAGCAATCAAATAAAAGAAATCAAACCCAAATCATCTGGACCATGTGGCCAAATCTGAGCCTGCTTCCCACCTCACACCAGTACGTGTAGCTCAACTCTTTTCTTGCTTTAGCCAGGGAGCTCCGGGGCTGCTGGCAGGGCAGAATAAAGCTCCAAAAGAAAAGGCTAGGCTTGTTTCAGAGACACTGAAAACAAACAACCTTCCAGTTGTCTGGACAAGCATGGGAAGTGGTGCTCAGGCATCTAAGGCGGCAGGAGGAGGTGAGAGCCCTTCCATAGGCGTTACTAATTGCCTAAGGGAAGAAGAAAATGAACCTGGTTAAAAACGAAAAGGCAGAATTCAAATAGCTGCCTCGTGAGCCTGCTGGGAGGAGCATCACTGGAGGGTTTGCTTATTAAATGGTTGCCAGAAGGACAAGAGGAGGAAGGAGCATCCAGCCAAGGCCTACAGGGCCCATAAGGAGGCTGTCACTTTGGACAACAAAAGGCCCAGGGAATCAGCGGGCCCTTCCTTGCTGCTCACAGCAGTGAGAACACCAGGAAAGTCAAGGCAGCTGGAGGGACTGCTTTACGCAAGCTTCCCTCCACTGCTGCTGGGGCCCACCAGACACCCAGAGAAACAGCTCATGTCCCTCCCAGGCAGCTAGATTCAAGGGCTAAGTCTGACACAAAGACTAAACGTGAGACCAGTAGTGAGGAGAGGCAGGCATGACAACTGCCTTGTGGGCACCACTTGCTTTAAACCTGCCCCATTAATTGGCTTTCCACTGTACTTGCTCTGCACAAAAGCATGTGGGCTGCAGACACTGAGCATCCTTCCTTTAAGTGACAGACAAAGGCTGCAGCAAATACCCTGTCTTGTTGAGCTGCCGGGCTCAGCTGGGCTGGCCGTGCTGCTGGGACACAGGGTGTCAGGCGCTGCGCTGCCTTCACTGAGGTTCAGCAGATGATTTCTCAGCCTTGGCAAACGGATGACATCCTGGTACAACAAGCTCTCAAAATTACCCCACTGCATTGCAAGAGGCAAACACAGCAACCTGTGCTATTGGGGTGAGGCACGAGCTTGATCTTTGATGGAAAGGTATATGATTTATAGAACTGTTTTGGTTGGAAAAGACCTTTAAGCTCATGGAGTCCAACCCCTCCCCATACCCTGCCAAGCCCATCACTAACCCATGGCCCTCAGCACCTCAGCTCCATGGCTTTGCCATAGCTCCAAGGCTGGGGACTCCCACATCTCCCTGGGCAGCCTGGGACAGGGGCTGACAACCCTCTCAGGGAAGAAGTTCTTCCTCGGCTCCAATCTAAACCTCCCCTGGTGCAACTTGAGGCCATTTCCTCTTGTCCTGTCCCTCAGTACTTGGGAGAAGAGACCACCCCCCACCTGGTTACAGCCTCCTTTCATGCACTAACCACAGTATATCTGAGAGGACCACAATGTTGAGAAGGATTAAATCACTAACATTTGTATAATAACAAGGTTTTGGCTCCTGGGTGTCACTCACTACCCTAACAGCCATTTTCTGTTCTCCCTCATCCTGCTTTAAAGCCAGAGGAAGATAAAAGGCGGGGAGAGGATGGGGCCAGTCTCAAGAACCACATCCAGACCACGGAGTGCTGTCTGGATTGTGCTAGTCTGCTCAGACCTTCCCCACCACTCTCCACAGGCCACTTTCAAGTAGGTACACCAACCCTAAATGTGGGTGCAGCCCCTCGTCTACCACGGCAAGGGTTTTGCTAGTGCTTGCAGCTTGATGCACAAAGCCCAGATGATCAACATTGGCTTAGCCAAGAAGCAAGGGGAAAGCTCCAAAAGCCGTTACTCTTGTCTCTCCCAACCATGCCCAGCAGCTTATCCAGGTGACCTTTTAACTGGAGTGACCAAAAAACATCTTTTGTTCTTGTCCCCTAGGACATATGCTGACTTATTCTCTATCCTACAGTTGCAGGGACTGTTGGAAACCTGCAGCCCTCAAGAGAGAACACGATGGCTGCAGCAGCCACCCTGGAAGATTTATGAGGGCAACAAGCTCTTGGTCTCCCTGGTCACCCTCAGAGGATTTACAGCCCCATGCATTGAGAATGAACAAAGACCTGCTGTTCCTCATCAGAGACCTTACGATTCTGTCCGTGGGGAGGAGGCTTCAAACACAGATAACCTTTGCAAGGAGAAATAGCCCTTCCTGGATGTAACACGAGAGACAGGCAGAAAGAAAAGCATCCACAGTGCTCTGGGAAACCTCAGAACACGAAGCTGGGAGTTTGCATTATTCGCAAGGCTGGAGCAGAAGGGTTAGTCGTGGGGGCAGCAGGAGGCAGAAAGGAGGTCGGTAACACAGTTTGTGCATCTAAATGTGGCTTCTGAGATTATTTTCTTTTTCTTGGATGTGATACAATTAGAAGTTACTTCTTCAGGGGACTCAAGTTCCAGCTTCTTCCTCTGTCTACAGAGCACACGGTGCCTTGAGGTCTGCACCAGTAGTCGAGTGGGCTGCACTCTTTGACATACAGATAGGAGGCATCTATGGGCAGTTTTTGGAGTACAGAGACTGATAAACTTTCAAAGGCTTTGCTGGAGCCTGTGCACTTTGCCCCTCCATCTGTGCTGCAGCTCTGATCTCTCTGTAATCAAGAAGAGCACTACCGGCAATACTTTCTAAAAGACTACGCTACCCAGCCCTGACCTGTGTGTTTTTCCTCTCTGCTTGTTATCCAGTCTTAAATGACTGGCATGAGACTTGCACTCAGGAAATACTTGATTCTGCTAATGGATCTGACCATGAATCCCACACAGCTGTTTACTGTACCCTTTGTACTGAAGTCCTCAGTGAAGGAGGAAGGAGGTAAACAGTAATTACTATGCAGATTTCAAAGAGAAGTGCATCTGTGCCTTTGGTTTCTTCTTTGTTTGCTGACAACTTCACAGGACAAAGTGGAGATTTTTAACCCTTAAATTAGCAGGGGATGTATGAATTTGTTGTGATACCAATTGTCATATGCATTAAAAAAAACCCCACAAACCTAACCAAAGCCAAACAAACCCACAACAAACAGTAATGTCATTCCCTGGGACTGGAGATGCTGCATCTCAATAAGTGGCTTCCTGGAGGAATATATCCATAGAGAAGCAATTTCTCATTCTAATTAGAAGGGAATCTCTGAGACAAGCTTTTCCATGAAGGGAAAAAAAGAAAAAGGCAGAGCTGACAGGTCTAATGCATATATTAACACTAAAGACATGGAAATTAATTGGATTTATTACTAGGCACAGCTGCAAAGATGGCTCATTTCTAAGTTTATTTTACAGAAAGTGGCGGGAGGAGTGGGATTTAATAGTCATCTCAGTTAAGGTAATGAGCCAAAACTAATGGTCTCTTCTTGTTTAGAGAGGCCCCAGTTCAGTGGAGCACCTAAGCATGTGTGCAGCTCTCACCGTGGTTTCCAAGGGACGCTTTGCCCCTGCTGGAGTGTTTGTTGATGAGGAGGATACTCACAGATGCTCACAGTCTGGGAGGGACAGAGGGAGCATTTTCCTGAAAGGCAGTCAGAATCAACGGGATGAGCAGTTAGGGTCATCCCACGTTATCATTTCTGTCTGGAAGAGAGGAAATTACTTTCCAGAGAGAGAAAGAAAAAAAAAAGCAAGGAGAAACTCAGTCATAGAATCACAGAATGGTAGAGTTGGAAGGGACTTTTAGAGATCATCTAGTCCAACCCACTGCAGAAGCAGGTTCATCTAGA
>WBNH01003258.1:163975-196238 GCA_013401255.1 Urocolius indicus
TCCTTTCCTTTCCTTTCCTTTCCTTTCCTTTCCTTTCCTTTCCTTTCCTTTCCTTTGTTAGTGTTCTGCTATTTTAATAAGCCAAAACAGCTTTCCAGAGGGTTGGATCTATTCCCAAAGCAAGCAATAGCTACCTGGCTCCAGCAGGTATACCCCAGGGATGGGAAGCCAAAAGCCCAGCTGCAGCTCAACGCCAGCAGTAATGCCCCTTTTGTGTTTCCTAGGCCTCATCACTTGAAAGGATGCTGAAAAGGTGCCCAAAGGAGCTTTCAGAGATCTTTCCTCTCCTGCAGATGAAGAAAAACAGAATGTGTTTGATGAGAAAGCTGACCATGGAAGTCACAAGATGGGTGTCATTTGCAAAGCACTTATCTCACCTCTCCATGAGAGGAGTTTGAGGATTTTGGTAGATTCCTTCCCAAATTGGAAACCAGTTTTTTGAGGCAAAGACAGACTGCCTTAGGCAGGGAGGTGTTAGACTAACAACAAAAGGGAAAGGTGCAAAGAGGGAACAAATGGAAACTCATTTAGCACATAATGAAGGTGCTGAGAACAAAATTAATCAAAGCAAAGAAGGAAATGGAGAGAAATTCTTTCATCACCTATCCACCAAAGGCAGGTCCTGGCTAATAAAGAGAAATCACTGTTGTACAGGCAAAAATTTGGCTAAGCTGGAAAGATGGAAACTGGATGGGAAGGTGATTGGAGTGTTAAAATCACAGCTTTTAGGAAGGCTGGAGACAAGATAGAGAACTGTTAGAAGCAGGATCACAAGCACCCAGGTCATTGGACTCGGGTAGTAAATTAATCTGAAAACTGATGGCTCAATCATCTAAAATAAAAAGCACAAAACAGACCAACCAATATCTGCAGTGGAGCACAAAAATCAAACCTGTGAACCATCTGAACATCTCCCCGAGTGGCTGCCAAAGGAAAGGAGGCGGGGGGAAAGGGCCAGATTGTCAGAGGGAAACTTCAAATGGAGCGAGTTCTGCAGGAAAGCTGCCTCTGGTGCTGCAACAGCCTTTTGTATTTGTAAAGATGATGGTGATTATTTCCTGTTTCAAAAGAACTCACACATCCAACAGGGCAGAATTGTATGTTAGACCTTTCTTCTTGGCAGATACAGAGAATTTGATCACAGGACTGAAAACGCACAGTAGCTGAGGTAGGAAGGTGATTGCCACTTGAAAACATTTGTTATATGCAGACAGAATAAAATCAAACTCAGTGAGATATTGCCTTGCTGCACTCCCAGGCTGCTGTTACAAACCTGAAAACAATCATGAGCCACATCAGTTCCAAGAAAGAATTTAAACACCAAAAAAAAACCAAAACCACCCACCAAAACAAACCCAGGAATGATAATGGGGGAAATATTAAAGAACGTTTGTCTGTACTGACCAAAAGCCATGATCCCACAACTGAGAGCCACCTACTGCAGTGCTTAAACCCCTTCTTCAGCAAGAGACTAGAAACGTCACTTATTAAACAAAGGAGGAACAGGGAAGCCAAAGGCAGAGAATACAAACCAGAAGGTAGGATCTAGAGAGCATCCATTTGGGAAACAAAAAGACACTTGAATCAGGAGACAACCAAGAGAATTAAGATCACTGAACTGCAGCATTTTTTTTGTTCAAGTACAGGGAAGCATCTTGTTTTCCACACCATACAGGTACAACAACCCGGCAGAAAAGGCAGTAATGTGAAAGCAATGTTGTTGGTGTGTGCCCTTTGAAAACAACCAGATGGTGAGGTTACATCATATGGGGCTGATGACACACTTTTCACTCCAGTGGTAACTAGGGTGATCGTTACACAGAGGCTAGATGTCTGCAAATAAAGGGGTCTGTGCACCCTGCAGCTAGGCAGAACTGTCTGTGCTGGGTTTCTACCTTCACATTTCTTCTTGCTGCTGTTGACACGAGCAGTGCTGGGAGTTTCCTTACAGAGGCCAAGAAGTATGTTAGGTAAGAACAGGTAATGTAACACCTACTGTAGCCTTACAGTAAACCTCTCCTATATCTCCACTGGTAGATACAAACCAGTTGTACCATGGGCAAATAACTTTCCTGTCCTCATAAAGAGCAGCAGGGTTTGCCTCCTGGATCCCTGAGATTAAATCTCACAAGGAGCCTATCCTGTTGTTGCTGGCTGCTGCCCTGGGAGCAGTGAGAAGGACCAGGGCATTGGGTGGGACAGGATCTTGCTGACACTCCCCTACAGTTCCTGGGCTTGTGACTCGCTGTGGGATCAAGTGTTTGACTTTCCAGCTGGACACTCCCAAACCCACTTCATCTGGGTTTGTTTATTGCAAAGCTGGTGTAGAAAATCCATATAAGTAATTTTCAGCCTATTCCTTGCTATTTAGCAGAGCTGCAGCCCTCCAGGGAGCTCCCAAAACATCCTCAGTGTTGCCAGAAAGGCAGAGTTAGTCATTGAAACCTTTTACTGATGGAGGCATCCAAAGGAAGGGTGAGCCCAGGGCAGCTTGATGAGCACATGGCCAGGCTCGCTTCCAGGACAAGCTACTGCTCTGCACTCTCCCTTTTCTGGCTGAGCCCACCCTGACCACCTTCCCATGTTGATGAGGCAGATCCTCCTTACAAGATGGGGGAGCTGATGCCCATGGCACTGCTGTGTGATGGTGGCCATCCTGCTGTTGACCCACAAAGCTGTCCCTGTCTCTACTGCAGCTGCATGGAAACCAGCCCGTATCAACACATCCCACAGGCCACTGTTGGCTCAATGGTCCACAGCTGAGCCACCCTATTCATGGGCACACGTGCAGAGCTTGTGTACCAGTTGGTATCTTCAACTTGCAGTGTCTTAGGAAAGAAGCAAATCTATGGGGAGTGGAACAGACCTGCTGCATTTGCAGGGCTGTGGATGAGACAAGACTCTAAATGATGTCCATACACACCCATCCCTGCTTTCCCAGAAAACATCAGTTACACCACTACAAATAACCCCCCCTCAGTTATTAACTATTAATGAAAGCATTCTCCAGAGAGGTGGGAAGGAACAGGAGAGCCGATGAGCCCAGCCCAGTTTACCAGAGCCAGAGATGTGGGGCGTGCAGTGCCAAGCAGCAATTGATGCAATGTGAGCACTCCTGAGTCAGTAAACAGAAAAAAATCTGACCAGGGGAAAGAAGAGTCCAAATCCCCTGTGTATGGCTAGAGCCTGGCTGAAAACTTTAGGACAAAAAAGCAAAGAGCAAAGCTATGTGCTTTGAGTCCACCTTGAACCCCACGATGCTCTTTGGCGCTGCTGGCTACTGTAGATCAGTTCTTATTAATACAGACTGTTACTTAGCAAGGGAACCAGTCAATGGAACAACATACTCCGGATTCATTACTGTCAGCTCGCTCAGAATTATGTGTATTAATGACCAGATTATATCTGTTTATATAACACAAATTACCATAGAGTGACTGCAGGCATTGAAACGCTCCTTGTCTGTTTGAGGCACATAAATAATGGAGGAGCTCACGCTGCATTTGGTACACATGACTAACCTTTCATCCCTGGTACTCCTCCCCCCCTCTCCCCTTGTGCAGGCTGGGGAAAGGACTCGGGTTTCAGATTCCTCGCTCCAGCTGTCAGGAGCCTCGCAGAGCGTTGGCGAATCGGCGGCTAATTGATGTCCTTGTTGGACATTATTTTATTAGTCAGGCCTGGTGAGCATCAAGGGGGATTTTAATGCCCTTCTATCCTTGGGTCCGTGTGGCTGGAAAGTGTTAAGGCTTGTAAATAATTAAATGCACTCTGAAGGATTTTAGGAAGGGGCAAATAAGTTACACTGTGGTTGCGGGCTGGCCCAGCTGGCCCTGGTGTTGTGTGTCATAGAAACATAGAATCACGATGGTTGGAAAAGATCTTTAAGATCGTCGGTCCAACCAGTTACCTCACACTGCCAGGAGTCCTGTGTCCAGTTCTGGGCTCCTCAGCTCAAGAGGGACAGGGAACTGCTGGAGAGAGTCCAGCACAGGGCCACCAAGATGATCAGGGGACTGGAGCATCTTCCTTCTGAGGAAAGGCTGCGGGAACTGGGGCTGTTTAGTCTGGAGAAGAGGAGATTGAAGGGAGATCTTATGAACATTTACNCCTACCATTCTATGATTCTATGATAAACCATGTCCCTCAGTACTTCATCTATGTGCCTTTTGAATATCTCTAGGGACAGTGACTTCAGCACCTCCCTGTGCAGCCTGTTCTAATGCTTAACAACCTTCTCATAGAAAAAGTTCTTTCTAATGTCCAACCTAAACCTCCCCTGGTACAACTTAAACCTATTTTCTTGTGTCCTAGCTTTCGTTACTCACTACAATTTCCCCTCCAGATAGCTGAAGTCAGTGATCATGTCTCCTCTCAGCCTTCTCTTCTCTAGGCTAAACACCCCCAACTCTCTCAGCCGCTCCTCACGAGACCTGTTCTCTAGACCTGTTACCAGCTTTGTTGCCTGGGTCATGGCAGAGATGAGTTGAGCTTTCCATGGGTTAGAAGGAACAGCCCAGAACCTCAGACTCCCAGCGATGGTGGCTCATAGGGTGGCTTTATCAACCACATCTGGGGTTTAATCATTCCTAGGTGTGGATGGTCCTCAGGGAGGCTGCCATGCAGAAAAGGGAGAAGCAAATAGCCTTGAGAGAAGGTTCACAGGAAGGGTCAAGGCATAAGGCTGTGTGCACGCCGCCCAGCGCTCATTGCTGCACCAGAAAGACGCTGTCACATCAAGCCATCCCCAACATGTGGGGAGGAACAAAAGATTTTCACAACCCGCTGTGAGCTTCTGGCTCCTCTGAAAACCCACGTGCCGGGTCACAGAGGGGTTGGGGCTTAACGGCTGTGTCGCTCATCAGCCGGGGCAGTGAGCAGCCACCCTGTGCTGGTTCCGAGCGCTTTTCGGCAGCCAGACCACAGCTGGGGCACTCGGGGCAAAACCACAGCCCTTGGGGAGCGTGGGGAGGAGCGCTTTGCTATGACAGCCTGAGTGCTGCAGAGCATGTTGCTTTGGAAATACCAGCCCTTTTGCTCCAAAACTGTTGAAATAAGCTAAAAATTAGCATAGATTTCTAAATAAAGGACAAAACCCCCAGATTTTTTTTTTTGCTGGTGTTGAAATGAAATTTTGGGAATGTTTTCCCTTTTGAATTTACAATTTTTTTGCTTTCTTTGATTTTTGTTCTTTTAACAGCACTGGGAAGTTCACCATAAACCCAGGCCTCCTGAGCTCACAGCCAGGCAACATCCTCAGTGCAATCCCCTGCTCATCTCCTGGGACTTCACCCCTTCCTTTCCCCCCTCTACTCATCTCTCTGTAACCTCTCCAGGGCACGAATCATCTCTTCCTATGTGAGTATTCGGTGTTTGTTCTCAAACAGAACCTCTGAGGCAACAGTGCAACGCAAGAAAAGGAATCCTTTAAAAGAAAACCTTCATCAGGAGACCCTTACCCCAGCCCTGGCTTACAGGGTTTTCCAGGAGCTGAGTAAAAATGAGCAGAGAACTCGGGCACAACAGGCTTATTCATACATTAGGCAATAATTATAATGTATATTAACTGCCTGGGTGTTGAAAGAGTCCCAGCATGAGATTGCTTCTCTAATAGGAGACAGAAGTGATAAAAGACAGTAATAGATTGCCTTTCAGATGTGGAATTAAAAGCAGCAACTCATTAGATTATTTCTTTTTCGCAGCTTCTAATCGCAAGTAGTTTCCTTTCAAGTCACATTTCCATTTCCAAGGCTAAGCTCAGCAACACAAACAGAAATTAAAGAGGGGTGGGGGGGGTGGGGGGCGAGGAGGGTCCTATTCTGACCTCTGCAGCATCATAGGAATGGGCAGTAAGCTGCATTCAGCTCAGCAGTGCTGCCCAGCTAGAGTGGGAGCTCAGGAGCCAGCCCACCTAGGCAGCCTTCTGAAGAGACTATCATCAAAAGATCAGGATTTGGCAGCTTTTTCTTTCTGCTTTTTAAGGCTAGCTGCAGCCACTGAATTACCTTTTCCTTTTTTTTAAGAGATAGTCTAGAAGATAAAGCTTTTGATTTAGAGCAATCAAACAAAAAAAAAAATGAAGTGACTTCAAAGCAGTGGTGGAGATTCAGAAAAACTGACATTTCCACTTACTGATCCAGTTTGTCTCTAGCAAGGAATGTTTTCCAGACAATTTTGGCTGCTGGTTTTAAAAGAAAAGTCTATAGAGAGCAGGAGAAGAAAAAGCTGGATTTTAGCTGAGCTGGGAAGCACTGTAAATAACATTCATTAGGTTCTCCTGGACAGCTTTAATGACTCAGAGATTTAAATCGTTCATTCAACATCTTTACAGGCCAAAATATAGTATGGTTTCAGGCTCCAATCCTTTGGCAGCAGCTGCATAATCCATAAAACATTTGAAGGGGTAGGGGGAGGAGTACAAGGGGAGAGGAAGAGAGGTATAAAATCAGGCTAGGAATGGTGTTGCTGGTTAAATTTCATCTAAATTTATCTGTATCAATGGCATCTAAAACTAAAAGCATCCAGAACACCTCTGCCTTCCCACTCCCAGGGCCAGGAGCAGCCCAACCATGTGCACATTTTAGCTGCCAGTGCTCCCAGAGACCCCAAGTGTGGGTTAAGCAGGTTTCACCACCCCTGTTCATAGTAGTAGCCAAGCTCTTAAACACAGATGGTAATTTGGATCTGGCAGCATAAAAGCTGCATTTTTTTTTTCCACTGTGCTGTCCACATCCCCTGGATGGGAAATAAGCTCTTCAGCAGATGAGAGTTTTCCCAAGATCTACACACAAAGCCAGGCCTGGGGTTTAGGGTACGTCTCCCAAAGTCTGTCTCCCTTAGGAGCAACACTGCCCTGTTCTCTCAAGTGAGGTGCAAGTGCAGGGCTTGGGCAGCTGAGACTTGTCTGTGCCCTGATACTGTTCCTGGAGAACTGAAGGCAAAAACCTCTCATCTTGGTCCTGGCTCTCCTCAAGGAGCATGAGGATTACAGGAAGGGCCCGGGAGTTTTCTAGAGCCCAGTGGCTGGCTTTGGGTGCATAGTCATAGACACACAGAACTGTTTGGTTGTAAAGGACCTTTAAGATCATAAAGCCCAACCTCTGCCAAGCTCACCACTACCCCGTGGCCCTCAGCACCTCAGCTCCACGGCAAGGCAAGGCCATGCTGTTCGTCTGCAGGGAAGATGCTTTTCTGTACGTTGGTCTGATGAACGTGGTGCCACGGTTAAGAGCCACCCAGGAGAGCCCTGCAAGGGGAAGGAAGAGAACCTGCAGCATTTGCCATTTATCAGCTGTAATCACCTCCTCCATCACGGCTGCCAGACAAGAAAGAGTTTGCAAGAAGGCACCGTGGCGTGGACAGGACAGAGCTTTTGCCCCTATCACAGCCCACTGCAGCACATCAGGCCTTGCTGGTGGTTTGCCTGGACCAGCCTCACAGCCGTCTGCGCCTCACCGCAGCGGCACCACAGCCCTGGGATTACCCCACACGCTCACCAGCTGCGTATCACACCTGTAGTCAAAGCCAAAAGCCCACAAATACAGAGCCTCTCGCCACGCTCCAGTTTGGCTCTGCTCCCTAACTTGGCTCAGTCCTCTGGAGACAAAAGGCTCAAGCCCTGCAGCCACTTACTTCACAGGAATAGGATCAGGACCTAAAAGTAGCCACTAACCCCCCTCCAGAAAGTCCCTGTGGACTATTTTGTGTTGCTTGCTCTCCCTTCCTTTGAGTATCTGGTTGCACGAAGAGCTCTGGCACAAAAAAAGAAACGCACAGCTGAAAATGAAGCAATCCCTCCTAGAAAACAAGGAAACCAACCCAGTAGTGAGCCCTTCCCTTCACTGCCCCACGTGCTAAATCCATTGGAGGGAGAGGAGCAGTGCAGACGGAGGAGCCCCAGGACTTCCCGCTCTCTTTCTCTTTTTTCATGACACATCCCCACTACAAGCAGGAGATAAAATCCTGTGGCTGCATCAACAAAGTGAGATCAATTCCACGGCCACACATCTGCATTTAAACCCTAATCAAATAACTCCTCATGTGAAGGAACCTGGGGAATAGCTCTTTACAGGGAGAGCACAAAAGCAGACAGAATTGAATTAAACATTCATTCAAATTAAAAGGTTCCATTTTAAAAAAGGCAGAGTCAAGCAAGAAGGAGCTGAGGAAAGTGTTTGCTGATGAGCTCGGTGGCAGGAGTGTCTTTAATAATAGATCTGATGGGGGAACCATGTCACCCAGCAGCAACTGAGGCAAATACAACAAGCAGCACGTGTCCCCCGTGCACAGGTGGCTGGTTAATGCTCTGTCTAAGCCCGAGATTAAAGTCCAGTGACCAGAAAAAAAGCGTGGCATCGGTCTTATGGACAGGCCTGATGATGCTGAGCCAATAGAAAGTGCCCTAAAAAAAAAGGGATAAAAAGGAATAGTTATGAAAGAAAACAAAGAATTCTACGGTAGGATGAGACCCCTGGTAATTTGGCCATGGCCCTGCTGTGTCCTGAGCTGAAATTAAACTCAGCAGGAGAAACGCTGCCTTCTTCAAAGGCAGCATGAGGGTGAAAAAAGAGAAGGTTTTTTCCCAGGTTCTGGCCTTAGCTGCTGAGGCAGCCTCAAGGCAGCCACTTATGACACGGACAGGACTTCTCCTTACACATAGATCAAGATACATAAGGTGCTTCCTGTGATGAACTCTCAGAGCATTAAAAACACGTGTGTGGACCACTTAGACACATCATTTCCTCACAATTTGATTTTCAAAATCATATTTCCTGAACTTCTAGCTGGCAAAGTGGAAAATAAAAGGCAATTTACAGCTATTATCCTTTTGTTATAAAAAGCAAAAGCACTTCCATTTCAAGAAAAACACAAGTTTTGAAAAAAAAGGTAGTTTAAGCTCCCGGTGAAGGAGCTCTGAGCTGACAGCCTGAGCTGGGGGCTGACACCTCTCCCCACCTTGTTTCAGGAGTGAGTACCACAGCTTCTCTCCAGCTGCAAGTCCTGGCACTCATCATAGAACCACAGAAGGGTGTTGGATGGAAAAGACCTTTAAGATCATCGAGTCCAACCACAGACGTCACCCTGCCCAGCCCACCACTAACCCCTGGCCCTCAGCACCTCAGCTCCATGGCTTTGCAGTAGCTTCAGAGATGGGGACTCCCCCACCTCTCTGGGCAGCCTGGCACAGGGGCTGACAACCCTCCCAGCGAAAAAGTCCAACCTAAACTTCCCTTGGCCCAACTTCAGGCCATTTCCTCTTGTCCTGTCACTTGTTACTTTGGAGAAGAGACTGATCCCCCCTCCACTACAACCTCCTTTCAGAAGGTTCCAGAGAGTCATCACATCTCCCCTCAGACTCCCCTTCTTCAGACTAAACACCCCCAGTCCTTGTCATCCTTGCCTGGCTGCTGAGAGCAGTGTGCTGTGTCATACAGAAACGCAAGGCCGGGAAATATGCCCTGAGGAAAAGAAAAACAACCCCAAAACACTTGTTTCTAACGATGCAGGAAACAGGGTCCTGTTTTAAAGGGCTTCAAGACATTTCTCTGTGGCCCCAAGCCTGCCCAGAGGATCCCTTCCAGCACACAGCATCTCTTGCTGGGCTCTTTGCCAAAGGCAGCCCCTGCTGGGGATGGGGCAGGGAGGCTGCAGATGCTCACAGATTTACCATAGTTATTGCAGGCAACTTGAGCTCCGTCATTGCAGCTCAGTTCTGTGGCTCCCCAGGGCTTTTTCAGCCAACTGCATCAAAACTTACAGTCTGATAACTGCATCCTGAACCAGAAAAAGCTGCAGCCCAGCTCCCTTTTGGGGCTGGGGAGAACCCATGGGAGGATGCAGCAAGAGGAGACAGGGTGCACAAAGTGAGATTTATGTGATCAGTCATGGGAAGAGAGGAAAGGAAGAGCTTTGGGGCTCAGGAAAAACCTGCAACTGTGTTTGTTCTATGGCTGGCTCTCTCAGCAGCAGTGCTACTCTGTGGGCAGCTGGTTGCCAGCAGCACTGTCAAACTCATTACTCTCCTGCCATAGCCACACAGAGGCTTTGCAAGAGGTTCCCAGGCACCAGAGAAGTGCAAGAGGCCACAGGATAGCAAGTTGGCAGCAAGAATAGCTTGGCCAGGCCTTTTTTCCTTCTTTTTTTTTTTTTTTTTTTGTCCTTATTTTTCTTAGCTGACTTTAGCTCCTTCTTCCTTTTCTCATCAGATTCTGGCTCAATTTTCCCTCCCAGGGGAGAGGTAGACTGCCTCTGTCAGCAGCTGCCTGCAGGCGGACCAACTGCAACATTTAACACACATACATACGTTTCAATGCATTTATATGTATATCTAGAAATATGTAGTGCCCTGAGACACTCTAAGATATGAGTATCCAAGAGCACAGTCCCACATCACTCCCATTTCAAACTTCTTCCTTTGTCCCAAATTGGGAAGCATTTCAGTCAGGTTTAGGGGCTTCAGTTTTTCAGCTCTCATGGAAAACTTCGCTGCTTGCAGGTAGCAGGGTCTCTGCTGCATCACTGCAGCCCCAGCATTCACCAGCCCCCCTCACAGAATCCCAGGATGGTGAGGGTTGGAAGGGCCCTGCAGAGCTCATCCAGCCCAACCCCCTGCTAAAGCAGGTTCCACTTGATCAGGGGGCACAGGAATGTGTCCATGTGGGTTTCGAAACTTCCCGAGAAGGAGCCTCCACAGCCTCCCTGGGCAGCCTGGGCCAGGGCTCCCTCACCTCAACAGCAAATCAGCTTTTCCTTGTGTTTAAGTGGAACTTTTTGTGTTCCAGCTTATGTCCATTACCTCTTGTCCGGTCGCTGTACACTCTGACATGAGGTCTGGGCACAAGCATTTCACAGCAACGAATGTGGCAATCAGTTTATGAATGGTGGGGGAAGAAGCCCAACCTAGAGAACTGGGGTTTTGATGTAACTTCTGCCATGGATGTGGATGGGTGAATTAAGCTAATAAAAAGCTTAGAGAGGCTACATCTTGCTAAAACCCAATATGTTACAATCATAGAATAGTTTGAGTTGGAAAAGACTTTTAAGATCATCGAGTCCAACTGTTACCCCAGCACTGCCACATCCACCACTGAACCATGTCCTGAAGTGCAACGTCTACACGTCTTTTAAATACCTGGGATAGCACTGGAGGAAAGGGATTGAAACATTCACAGGCTCCTTTCAAAATTAAGAGGCTTAGGTGCCACTATGTCCTTAATGAAGTGCCCCGATCCAGGGTGATATTGTCACCACATCTCACAGCCCCTGCCCACAAAGAACATCTTGAAGATTGTCACGGTGCTTAGTCACTGTGCTCAGCACAGCTCTAAAGCTCCAGTCACATCTCATCAGTTCCCATTAACAAAAGAGAGCAAAGTCTTTGGCCCTCATGATTGTCATTGCATGGGATGAAGCCTGCAGGATGGCTGGGTCTCCAAAATGCCAACATCCAACCAGAACATCAAAGGGCAAATCTCCTTGCTGATGCTGCACTTTCCCAGCGTGACCATCCCTGAGCCTGTGTGCTGAAGGGGACTGTTGTGTTTCTTTAAGACTGTTTTTGTCCTCAGCAAGGCACCGTTCAAGGCTCCCCAGCAGAAAGCAGCCAATTCCCACGAGCTGCAACAGCCCACTTCCACGTGCTGAAATTGCTGCACTCTAAAACAAATGGTTTCTTACAAAGTTTTGGCTGCTGTGTGGCAAGTGCCCTCAGTCCCCACTTGGGGCAAGTCTCATGGAAAGCAATTGCTGATGAGTTTTGGTTTTTAATTAGAATGTGGCTGCATAAAATGTTATAAAGCTGCTGTGAAACTATACTTCTTTACAGCTGCACCGTAGGGGAAAAAAAGTCCTTGCTTTCAAGCATCAGGAGGAATCAAGTAGGTAAGAAAGGTGATATCTTCCCCACTGTTTTCCTGATGAACTCAGGGCAGCTGAGCCTGGAGGAAATACAAAAACAGGCAGCTCAGCTCCATTGCTCTTGCCTTCACTGCCCAAAACCACCGCCTGCATGGCCATGTAGTCCCCACCTCCCCTCCTGCAAAGGATATGCTGCACGTTGACTTCCACTTCAAGATGGCTTCATAAGGCTCAGTTGAGCAACAAGTCCATCGTGCCATCACATCTGGCCATGCACACAACAGTTTCCCTCTCTCTGGCCGGCCTTTGTTTGCCAAGAGCAAGAAAAATAACAGAAGATGGAATAACAAAGAAAAAAAACACCAGAAGACGAGTTCCTGTGTAGCCTACTCTAGGTGGTCCTGCTCTGGCAGGGCGGTTGGGCTGGATGATCTCACAAGGTCCCTTCCAACCCTTAAGAGTGTGTGATTGATTCTGCAAAGGCTCTGGGAGGGAATGCAGGGAGCTCTGTGCAAGTATGGCTGTGCTGTGCTGTGCTGATACCAGCCTGACTGAAGGGAGACTTTGCCACAGGTTAACCACTGGCAAAAACTCAGGAAGAGCATTTTGTCCATCATTGGACATAGGTGTGTCACCAGAGGTTCTGCAGAATTTCTCCCAGTGTTTTACTGGGGGGTGAGTGTAGCCTCATAACCACTTAAAAACTTTCTTTGGAGGAGCAAGTGTCTCTTCCTTTGATCACAAGCAAGGAGTGGATCAGCAGAGGACAAGACAAGGACTTCCCCTTTCAAATGACTCCCCATGAACAAGCAAAGCACCTGGATTTACAGCATGATGAAGCAGAAGCCTGTCTTTACTGGCTGCCTTTGGAGAAATAAACGCAATAAATATGATTTATACAGCAGCTCATAGGCTTAACAAAAGAGAGGCAGCAGTTCAGCAGTTTCCCTGCTCCTGAAAGTGGGAAATATCTCTGGTTCCACTCACCCCTTTCCTGAGTTGTTGGCATATCCCAAGGAGAGCGTGACAGTCCCATGTTTCAGGGGAGTGTAATATGAGAGAGACCTAGAAATCAAGGGCCAGCACAAAAGCAATAAACAGCAACCACAGCACTGACCTAATTAGCAAAACAAGAGAAAGCCATTTCAGCCTTGGATTTTCACTGAAAGGCAGCAACACGTCTGCTGCAGCCTGGGAAGTTTACAAGCAGTTGGCAGCTCTCTAAATTCACCTCCTATAAACTCAGCAGAAAGGTAAAAAATACAGTTCCCACTCCAGGCAAAGCTGCAGAGAAGCTGCAAAGTGGCCGAAGGAGGAGCCTGCAGGCAGGTTAAGGTAGGGATCGATGACATAATCACAGCAGCCAAATGAACTCAGTTGAACATGTGAGCAGATGGATAGGGATACGTGAGCAGCCCCCAGCCCAGGTGGTTAGAGACTTGGACGTGATGGACCTCCTGGTTCAAAAGCAGCACTTAGAAAATGCAGCCAGAAACTGGGTTGATCTTCTCTCCTCGCCGTCTGAGGAGAAACCCAGCACAAAAATCAAAGCATTCAAATCACCGTGGTACTTGGAGGGTGTTTGCATGGCAGAGAGTGGAGAGAGCACCACAATACCTTGCACAAGACATACACAAAAGGACAGAGAGGTTTTGGTGCCAGTAACACTCATCCACGATGGAGAGACATCTTCCAGTCTTCCACACTGCAGCCAGCTGAACATGAGCCAGCAGTGTGCCTAGTGGCATCCTGGCTTATATCAGACATAGTGTGACCAGCAAGACCAGGGCAGTGATTGGTCCCCTGTGCTGGGCCCTGGGGTGGCTGCAGCTCAAGTGCTGTGTTCAGTGTTGGGCCTCTCACTACAAGAGAGACACTGAGGGGCTGGAGCACGTCCAAAGAAGGGCATCAGTGCTGGGGAAGCGGCTGGAGAGCACAAGTCTGATGGGGAGCAGCTGAGGGAGCTGGGGATGTTTAGTGTGGAGGAGGCTGAGGAGAGACAGGACCACTCTGCAACTCCCTGACAGGACGTTGTAGTGAGGTGGGGGTCAGTCTCTTCCTCCAAGTAACAAGTGACAGAATAAGAAGAATCTGCCTCAGGTTGTACCAGTGGAGGTTTAGAGATTAGGAAGACCTTTTTACCTGAGAGAGTTGTCAGCCCCTGTCCCAGGCTGCCCAGGGAGGTGGGGGAGTCTCCATCCTTGGAGCTATTGCAAAGCCATGGAGCTGAGGTGCTGAGGGCCATGGGTTAGTGGTGGGTGAGGGTAGATGTTTGGACCTGATGATCTTAAAAGGTTTTTTCCAACCACAACGATTCTGTGACTCCATGATACGCAGCAAGTCCAGAGCCACACAGCCTGGGGAGCACCGCGGAAGCCATGGGTGCATTGGCAGGAAATAGCAATGGTTTGCTTCATTCTCTGACAAAGCATAAACTCCAGGACTCTCAGTCATTTCCCATTACCTCTGGTGATGCCTGAAGGACGAAGGGGAAGACCAGATGATGCCATCAGGGGGATGGGAGCAGGAGGTCCTTTTGCAGCCATTTCTCTGCTCGGATGGAGCTTTGGCTCTCCGGACATTGCCTATGAGCAGTGTACGGGAGACAGGGCACACCTCCCTCTTCATCTCCCAGCACAGAGTGCTCCCACCTGAAACAAATCCCTTTCTGAAACTCTCAGAAACTCTCTGTTAAATAATACTTAATGAAAGGCAGCTTAAAAACTGTCCATTTCTAACTGAACAGCCCCAGTTCCACCTTTGCGCAGGCGCTCGCCTCCCTGACACTCAGCACATAATACATCCAGGCACAGTGGCGTACGGTCTGAGAGCTGAAATACTACACCCAGCCGTTTGTCTGAGGGAGGAAGAGTTATCAGATTAAAGACCAGCGAGATTGAAGAACTGGCAGAGGATTTATCACAGTGCTTTTTGCACTCGTCTGCTTTATGTACTCAAGTGGGATTTACTCGGAGTTGTCACTATCTGGGCTCTGAGGAGGAGGTACACAGAGTCCTACATTTCTCATTCAGTGAGAAATTTGAGCCTATGCCTAAATTTACCCAAGAGAAGGGTCTCATTGAAGTCAGTACAAGCATCCATATGCTCAAATGCAGGCATGTGTTTTAAATATCTTGTGAAACCGAGGCTTGGACACAATAATCCAAAATACTTTGACATTTCTAAGCTTGTCCCCAATCCCTGTCCTTTCACAGCTTCTTTCAAATCACCCAAAACCTTTGCAGATTAAAACTTCCCATTTTGGGTGGGTACTGTGTCAGTTTTACCACCTCCAACAGAAGCAGCAGCAACCCAAATAATTCAAATACTCCCAGGGACAAAGTCATTGAAAAGCAGCATCCCATCAGGTACTGGGGCTGCGTCAGAAATGGATGCACCTACCTTTTGTTTACACCTTGCTGTTACGAGTTCAGCTTTGCACCCCTTAAACTGTCTGATTTATGAGCACTGTTTTCTTCAGGTGTCTCCTTTGCCATGCAGAAGTCCAGCATCACAGCTAAAAAAATTCCCATTACATCAAACACTGTTTTTTTTGGGGAAAAATAAAAGAAGAAAAAACAACCCACAAAACATCAAAACACTCTTTTCCCTAACAAGGACATCTAGCAATATAGAGAAATAGCTGTGAAAGCAGCAGATGAAGCCTTAACAAGTGTCCTTCATCCATCTAAGTGTGCTGTGTTTCTACAGCACATGCCCACAAAGCAGGAAAAATGAAATCCATGACAACTGTCTCACATTTGCCGAAAACAAGCTGAATTTGCAGCTAATTACCTCAGGTGAGAGGCTGCCTTCTTAAGCCCTCTCGCAGCTTTTGCAGGCAGGAACTGGGAAGGGACGTTTTAAGGCTGGTAAAGGCTTTGCAAGAGGTCTGTGTTTCCCTGCAACTAGAAACCCAGATGGATTTTTTTTTTCCTGCTGCTGCTGCTGCTAAGAGCAGTGCTGCGAGGCTGCATTTCCAAGAGGTTTTTGGTTTTAGAGCTGTCATGACAGGAATGTTCTCAGCTTTGCGAGGTTCCCTCATCTCCTGTTGGAACTGGCTTATCTCTGTGGAGAAGCGATTTTCCTACATGGAGTTCGTTGGGAACAGATGTTCCAACTGATCCCACATCGCAGTGCTCGAACGTATCACACGGCCCCATTTTGAAACAATTAAGCTGTCGTTGTTGAAAGAAACCTAATGGTTGGCTACTTGTTCACTCTGGAAGCAAAAAAAATGAAAAGAGAGAAATCAGAAGTACCCTGTGATTTATGTTTTTTCCAAGTATGCTACGATGCCTTAAACTTACAGCCCATTAAAATGGCAGCATCTCCTGGTTCAGCTGCTGGTCCCAAGATTTGTTACCTGGAGAAGCAAATCTCTGGGCAAAGCTGCTGGCAAAGAGCTTCCCAAGCTCCACAAGTGACCAAAAAAAAACCAACCCAACCCAAAGTAATCAAAATCTTTACATAAATTAAAAGCTAATTAACAGTGAGGCGTGTTCAGAGCAGTGGTGTCTGTAGCATTTGGACCACAGGCTCCTGGCAGCAGACAAAATTTATTGTGGGGTACAAGGCAGGATAATTACTAAGCCTTTAATGGAAGATGCACTGAAGAAGATTGCAAACACCCAACTGAGGGCCACGTACCCACAATTGTGCCTGCAGCTGTCTGCAGACAAAGCTTGGGAAGGATGCAGGGTGCTAATACAGACCGCAATAAATTACAGGATGCAGTAAGTGGCTGTACTGCTGCCCAGAGGTGTTGTGGAGGCTCCTTCCTTGGAGGTCTTCAAGACCCACCTAGACATGTTCCTGTGTGACCTGATCTAGGTGAAGCTGCTTCTGCAGGAGGGTTGGACTGGATGATCTCTAAAGGTCCCTTCCAACCCTACCGTTCTATGATTCCATGAAAAGTCAATGGAGCTACAGGCAGGTTTATACCAGATAAGAACTTGATCCCCTACATTAAGCAGCAGTAATACCCACAAAAAAACAAAAAAAAAAAGGAACTTGCAAGCCACTGTAATAAAATTATCTCCCCTCCACCTCATGGAGAGTCCTCCAGTCTAGTCTCACTGAGAGAAATTGTTCCTGTGGTCATACAGATCCAAACCAAATCGAGGGAGCATCCAGCACAGAGCTCATCTGCTGCTGATACACGTGCCCTGCTTGTCTCTATCTGCCTTGCACCTTTCTCAGGATGATTTGTGACCCTACTTCTTGTCATCTCCCTTCTCTTCTGTATCTCCCTGTCTCTTTGGGGTGCACACATACAGTGGTGTGGGCGGCTGAGCACAGCCTGAGCTGGCAGCCCTGTGACTGACGCTTCCTGGCCAGCACAGGGTGCAGGAACAAGGAGGATGGCAACCACCGAGTTTTCAGCACGGAGCAGCTGCCAGGCCACGTGTCCCTGCTGACACGCAGCCTGGCAAGGACAGGTCTGTCTGCCAGGCCCAGGCTGAGCAGGAACAGTTATCTCCAGGAGAAGGCTGAGAGCCCAGGCATCTCCTGTAACAGCTCAATAGCAGCAGAGACGGGAGACGAGCTGAGGGTCAGGAGTGGGCTTGCAACAAGCACGAGCTTCGATTAACTGAAAACAGCAGAGGCTGCCTGAAATAAAGATCCCTCTCATATCAGCTGACACTCAAGGCATCTGCATTTTTGACCATCAAAGCAAAACTGAAAAGCTTTGCTCCCTGCAATTGCTCACAGACCTTTGCTGGGAGGCAATCCTCCCACTAAAACTTTTAGCAAGAGACACACTTTCTCAGGCTCCTGGCAGGACCACACAGCACAGACATGCCAGTGACATTCCCAGGTATTACACACCCACATCAGATGCACAGCTCTTTTCATAAGTACATTTTAGTCTCAAACAGAGAGCCCTTAAAATAGGAGTAGCTGACCTGAAGGGCAGGAGCGAAACAGGGAAACATTTGCAGGGACCCCATCCACTTCACTGCTAACTCCAAATGCACATTTAGCAGTGTACATTCCTCAAAGAAAAGCCAGAGGAAGAGGTCTGCTCACTTGCAGGCTCTCAGGCCAAGAGTGCTATTGGAAAATGACCCCTGGGGTAGGTTCCTCTCTACCACCCTGATTCCCTGATGAAAGGCAAGACCTACCTTACACGAAGAAGGTGTCTCCAAGAGCAGAGATGACTCACGTCCTAGAGGGCCTGTTCCAAAAAGCATAAGGAGGCGCAGAGGGCTAGCAGAGAGGTGGAAACCTTCATTGGCCAGCAAACCCAATCCACCCTCAGCAACAGAACCTCTGGCTAGGCTTATCTTTTGCATACACAAACCCAGTTGCTTTTGTAATGAAAGGCAAAGCATGGACCCAGCACTTATTCCCCCTGGAATATCCCTACAAGGTTCATCACTGATTAAAGTGATGTTTGGCTCCCCACCATGCCCTCCGGATCAGTCTTTCTGCCTCTGGGTTTTTGCACATCCTGGGAGTGCAGCACTTAGAGGCTGAATTAGCAGGGTCATAATTCTTGGCTGTGTACTTTTAACTACAGCGAGGCGCTGGCAGAACTTGGTGCACTAATTCACCTCCACGTAAACATGGTTATTTTAAATGAACTCCAGGCGAGGCTTAACTGTAAAAACATCTCCAGCTTTTGTAGCATTTTTAAGTGCTCAGCTCAGAGCTGGTTTTGTTACAGCAAGAGCTTACCCTTTCTTCAGTTCCAGAGGATATTTTGAGAGTTAATGATGTTCCCAACATTGAACAACAATCACAAAACTGAAACTGAAGCTGCAGCAGGATTTCATGGTCCAGGATTCTCCCTTTCTTAGCCGGCTGTTCCTTTTCTTATGAGCAGGAATGCTTTCTGCTTTCAAAGCCAAGATGAAGAAGAGAAGTGAAAACAGTAAGAGGTATTCACTTGGCTGCATTTCTTTCAATGTTTCTGGCATAGGGTTCCCATTATAACTTGTGAGGAGAAGTGGCAGAAGAACACTGTGTATACATTGTCATGGTTGTACTTTCTCTGAGCAGACACGCTTCCAGGAGGCGGCAGATTAAAGAACTGCTGTTCCTTCAGACAGAGAAGAATAACGTCTTGCCAGTTGTGTTTATTTGTAGAGACCCATGATTTATGCTTCCCCATTTTTAGAGGGGTTGAGAGAAAGGGATCACATGGGCTCTGTTTAGATAATCCCTGAGGAAACTCAGAGTACATCAGGTGGGGAGAGATAGGGCTTGTTCTCATAGATGAGAGAGGCTGGGGAATGGCAGGGAGAGGAGAGATTTCCTCAGGATCCTGAAATGAAGTTCAAGGCTCAGATCTTCTGAAAAGATTGAATGAAGGTTGTGAAATTGAAGCAATTAAGATAACAACACAAATAGTCCAGGTAGGCAGAGATGAACAGTCCTTTGCTGTTATTTATTGTCCCTGTGCAGAGAAGGGAAAAAAAAAAAAAAGAGCTCCTCCCTAAAGGATCTTTACCTGTCAAATAATACAAGAAGATGCAAAACTGCACCTACAAGTACAAAAGAGAGATCTGTCACCCTCTGACTCACACTCCTGCTCTTTGTTTTCTGTAAGGATGTCTCTTCCTGGTGTGGTCCCTGTCTCATCTCTCTACACATTCTGATTTTAGCAGGGCTTGCACAAAACCAGCCACTATTGTCCCTATAAAGGTGTGTTAAGAACCTAAAGAAAACCACTGGCCATTCCTTATAGAAATTAGAGGAGGCAAGAATGTGAGTGCTTTTAAATACTTATTACAAAGACGGCTTTAGTTAATTGATCTTGGGAAACAAAACAAACCAAAACAAAATCAGCTGTTCCAAGTCTGGCATCTGAAAGAAGCAACAACAGCACAGAACAGGAAATCCTCCTCAGTCTTGAGCTGCAAAGCTTAGAGGAATCCCTGAGTCTACAGCACCTGGCACAGAACTGCCTGGGGAGCTGCATTAAACAAGTGGCATTAACAGACGTAAGTGCTATTTAAGCAGATGCTGGCTTTCACAGCAAGCGCCATGTTTGATCTGTGCCTCGGTGCCTGCTGCTCTGCCATAGGTGCTGGCTTAAATGACAGATGCAGGATGTTGAAAGCCCTTCTCCAAGGGCACATCATGAAGCAAGGGCACAATTTCCAAGATTGTCAGAATAAAGAGAAAAAATGACAGGATGCCACTCAGCAAAATCCCCAGTCACTGCAAGAAGCATTACCCAGAATCTATTAAAAATAAGCTGTAAGTCATCATTTCAGTGGCAAGATTTTTACATGGTGATCAAACAGTCGGTTGTTCAGGTGCTAACAGGCTGTGTGGTAAGTACAACTGCACATATTGAGGAATAGGCACCAGCCCAGGGAGGATTTTTCATCTGAGAGTAAGAAATCAGTGTGCCAAGATAGTAGAGCAGGGAATGACCCCACTGATATGACTGCAGCACGTCCCTGCACAGGGGGCTCTGCTTGCAGACAGTGCAAAGCAAAATAAAGTGTTATTAAACTGAACCTGAAGGTTTTGCCACAAAATGACAGAGCTGAGAGAGGCTCTGAACAGTCACAGAATCACCTTGACTAATCTAAATCTCAACATTGCCTGTGTCTTTGAATATCTAAACATAGAATCACAGAATGGTAGGGATGGAAGAGACCTTTGAAATCATCCAGTCCAACTTCTCTGCAGAAGCAGCTCCCACCTAGATCAGGTCACACAGGAACACGTCCAGGTGGGTTTTGAAGACCTCCAAGGAAGGAGCCTCCACACCTTCCCTGGGCAGCCTGGGCCAGGGCTCCCTCACCTTAGGGGAAAAAGGGAAAAAAACCATTGTTTTTTCTTATATTTAAATGGAACTTTTTGTGTTCCAGCTTCATCTGATCCCTGATCATCTCGGTGGCTCTGCACTGGACCCTCTCCAAAAGTTCCCCATCCCTCTTGAGACATCTGCAGGAACAAAGAAGCAAAATCACACTCAAGTCCTGGAACACTGGGAGAGACATCTGCAAACAATCACAACAATTAATACTTTAGAGACAACTTTTAAATAAGGAGTACAGGAGAAGAAGGAGTGGAAAAGAAAGAGAGCTCCATAGGAACACATCTATAGAATGTTTGAACTTCCTATGTCATCTCAATTCTGTAGGCTGCAGCAATCCTCTTGCTTTGCTGTCTTAAACTCATGTCGAGTGTTAACAGTGAGCTGTTAAACACAGGCAGGGTTCCAGCTCTTCAATGGCTACATTTCAGACCGAGATCCAGAAAATTTTTGCACATGTGTAATTTTAAGCATCTGCATCCTTCATTCACAGGGAGGAGGTTGGCACATACATCTTCACCCAGCCAGGACAGAAATGTTATCCTGCAGTGATTTGTAAAGCACCTCGGAAGGTTAGCAGATGATTTTAGCAGCTAATTTTGACAACTTCCACCTCTGTGCTAGGAAGGTGATGAAGAATAACAGAAAACTGACTTGATCCAATTTCCCACAATTCAGATAAGATTAAGCGTGCACATGAAATTTTCTGCTTCCTGTAGTGAAAACCAAGATAACTCAGCTGAGCAGGGGAAGTGTGACAACTGACATCAAGCAAACTACCTCCTAGGTTATGGCTTGGGTCCTGACCCAAGAGCCTGTGCTGGCCTAGAAGCAGAGATCTCTCTACCTGCACCAAGAATGTTCTCAGTAGATCCACCCTTACCATCTTCAAGGAGGGAGAGGGGAGGAGAAAAAACTCCACCCAACTCTGGAATCTCAACACCTCACTTCCAAACTGTCAGATTTTACTTCTCAAAGTCAGAAAAAGATGCTCTGCAAATATAAACACTTCTGACATTTCAGTTCTGCACTTCACTGCGCTGCAAGGCCAAACCATGAACAAATTACCCTCGTTCTAGTGCTTTCCTAACGGAAGACATGAGCAAGCTTCACCAGGAATTCAGTCAAACCAGAAAATAAAGCCAGGGTTTTGGTTTCCACACTACAGTCCTGAAATCCAATAACCACCCCTCTACCCTCAAATTTCTCTGCTGCTGAGAATTAACTGAAAAATATAGCTGTATAGAGGTGTTCTTTTTAAGACTTTTCCTGGATGGAATTCTATTTGATGCTGTTAAGCTTTGATGACATACCCCAATGACTTGCTTGGAAGAAATCCATTTAGGAATCTTGCAAATCATGCTGTTTCAGTTCCATGAGTGCTCATGAGAAATGTGCATTTTTCAATCATAAAAGCAGTAGAAACAAAATGGGACTTGGAGAGGTAGGCAGACAAATTCCTTATCATGGCTTGGCTGTGTTCGCAGAACATGTGCTTACCATTTCAAACTCCAGGAAACTATTTACAGGAATCTCAAATACAAGACTAAATCCAAAAGTAAGAAATAGATAAATTTCTAGAAGATACTTTCTTCTTCTTTTTTTTCCATTTCAAAAGAAAAATGGAGATCTTGCTTGAAACCAAAGCAAAACACACTCCACGCACCCTCCCAGCCTTCAGCTTTTCACAGGAATAGAAATACTTGCAATGTAATTTATGCACAGGGTGCCAGACTTACAGAGGTCCCCTTATGTTTATGTGGCAGGACACTTTTTTTGGTGGAAGCTTTGAGGAGGGAAAAGCAAAGAGTTTGCACTTTCTTCACCTCTGCAAAATTCTCTTTAACTGGGAACAGGGGAGGCTGCAGTGGGGATGAAGTATTAGCACATCCCCCTGCTGCAGTGCAATCCCCACCAGCAGCAGACCAGCCAAGAACTCAGGAGCTTCCAAAAAGGTCAGTCCCATCGAGTTGGGAGAGAATTTAACTCTATGGGGAGTTCCAAACTGACTGAAAATAGTCTGTACTGGGCATCTTCTGAGATACTTTCCTAAAGACACAGTTCATTTCTTCAGGAGTCAGTTAATGACAACACCTTTCACTTAAATGCATCTGCTGCCAAGAAGAGGGGAAAAAAAGAAAGAAAATAATTAGAGCAAGATGTGATATGCACAGCACTGCAGACAATAAAACCTGACACAATTATTTTCCTAGTGTGATGAGATGAACCACTTCTCCCACCAGCCAGGGCTGTCTCACCTTTTCCTTTGCACTCTCCTTGCCTGTGTACCCATCTGCTGTTGCCTGCCTCATCCTCAGTCAGTCAGCTCTCTGCGTGTTCTCAATTCTATTACTGTACTTTGTTTAGCAAAGCACGGCCCGGATCCAGACCCACAGCTCAGGGTGCAAGAAGAGTACAGCTCTTGTGCTTTTTACACTGCAACAAAGGACGACCTCAATTATATATTAGCATTGTTTAAAAAAAAAAACAACCTCTAGCAGATTGAAACTGCAACTGGAACACAGTTTCATGAAGGTTTTCTCTTGCAGGAAGGCTGGTTTAAGAAGCTTTTGCCCTCCCCGCTGCATTTCACAAACCTCTCAGTCATTCCAGTGCAGCCACTTGATGCTCTGCTAAAGGGTAAAAGAACATCTCCACTTTGCTAAAAATGGCTGCTGTTTCTTAAAGCATTGATCTGATCAACGCAGCAGACAGCACAGATACTCCTCTCTGCTCCTGGTGGCTTGTCACAGTGTAAGAGTGTCTAGAAGCAGCTTTACTACTGGAGACAACGTTTGTGGCATCATGTGCTGGAAACCAGCTCCAAGAAATGCCATGTCACTTGTATCTTTTCTGTTTCTCAAGTGATGTTGCATTTTGCCCGAAGCCTGCCATGCTTTTGCCCCTCACCCAAATCTGCTATTTACATGTCTGCCAAGATAGACAAGAAATAAGTTCTGTAACATGCTGAAGAGATACCTGAAAGCTGAATTCTCTAGATATTACTGACCTTGAATGGTTGAAGCTCTCCCTTTTTCCACTCACCCTTGCAGATTCTGCAGCAAATTGAACCTTGTGTTCAATGAGATCAAAATAAAACCAAGGGGAACTTGTAATCTTTCTCTATTACAGAGAGAGAGAGATGAAATCAGTGCAAGCTCTATAAAATAAGAGTAATGGTAACCGTTCACGGCTGTGGGTATCTGCAACAGCTAAGTGCCTCTCATTAAGTGCTGCAGTGAAGCTGTGCAGATGAAATTATAAGCTGTGGTATTACAACAAAGTACAAGTCAACCAAAACGGAATACTTTATCCTAGATTTGAGAGATGCCTTCATGCCTCATGTCTTTCAAAGTGCCACAGTATCATAGAATGGTGGGGGTTGGAAGAGACCTTTAGATATCATCCAGCCCAACCCCCTGCTAAAGCAGGTTCTCCTACAGCAGAGGGCACAGGAGAGGGCACAGGAACATGTCCAGGTGGGTTTGGACACCTCCCAAGAAGGAGCCTCCACACCCTCCCTGGGCAGCCTGGGCCAAGGCTCCCTCACCTCAACAGCAAATCAGCTTTCCCTTGCGTTTAAGTGGAACTTCTTGTGTTCCAGCTTTTGTCCATTACCCCCTGTCCTGTCACTGAAGACTACAGAAAAAACATGCTGCCCCATCCTCTTGGTATATACCTTTTAAGTATTTGTGTCTCTTCTTTTCCACAGATATCCCGTGAAAAGCTCAGACTGGGTGAAGAACAGCACAAGAGCTTTGCTTGCAGTGCTGGTAGAAGAGCTCCTCTCCTAGTTTTCCTACTGGAATGTAGGAATTCCTCTTCTTTATTTTGCTTGGATGCTGCTTGGAACAGGATCCTACCTTCCTCCCCAGCCACTGCTGGATCCACCACATTGTCTTGACTGAGGCGATAAAAAATGGAGCAGTTCCTGAGAGGGCGACTAGAGACTATCAGGCTTCTGAAAGGTTGAGACTACAGCATCTAGCTCTGTCTAATTAGCAGGAGAATTTGCATTTTAAGAAGTGAACAAACACGCAAACAAATACACACAATGTCTCATTCAGACGTGTTTCAAGATAGGAAGAAATCTTTAAGAAAACAAACATTCAAATGTTGAAAAATTCCTGTGATTCTCAAATAAAAATTCTTCATAACAACAATACAAACATGAAAATGCAGAAAAATTCTTGTAATTGTCAAATAAAAAATCCCTCACAACAACACCACAAACTGAAATGGTTTTGAAATACTCTCCTGTGACAGCAGGTTTTCTTAAGGGATGAACAAGCTCTGAAGATACCTAGAAACACAATTTCCTTGCAAACTTTGGTTTCAAATATAGTTCCTTTTGGATCAGTGTTTTCGTCAGTATTGACACCATTGAGCCACGCGCTTCTTTTCCATCAGTGAACCTTGACGTGTTCATCTGTACATGCAAGGAAGATTTAAAGAGTCTCCAAAAGGACTGTGTTTTATTTGCTTAAAAATATTTGATATCTTCACGAACAACATCATTGCCTAAATGTAAAATTGTAACAAAATTACAATCAAAATTATAGAAAATAAACAGTAGTGGAAGACTGGTATTTGGTTGAAACACCCAGACTGTCACTCTAGGCAGACAATGACAAAAGTCTTCAGACAGCCACTGCCATGAAAAGCCGTGAGCTTTAAAACGTGTCTGAACCCGAAGAGTCTGAATCATCAAGGACAGTGCTCATACTTTCTGTTTGGCTGTCTGTACTCATGGAAGGCAGCTTCACTGACACCTTTGCTGCAGAAACGTGTGAGTTTAAACGTGGGGCAGCATCCTCGCCTAAAAAGAAAAGGATAAAGCAGAAGAAAGCACATTATTTGCTGTCTGTGACAAACAAGTGAACTGAAGTTAGCTCCACGTGGCATCACTCTGTGGAAACACAAAGACATGGATACCTTTACTGTCCACGGTTTTGCAGCATTGCAGAGAGTGCTGTTTTGGCCATCAGAGTTCTCTTCACCAGGTAACAAAGGGATGAATTTCTGTGCATGTATAGACTGGGTTGTATTTACACACAGATACACCACACACACACACATACAGTCTCCACTAGGCCCAGAGTCATTTCAAATATGTGTACCTGTGTTTCCACAGAAAATAAACAAGATCTGTATGTACTAACATACATATTTCTGAATTCCATCTATATGTGTATGTCTGTTTGCATCAAACTCTTAGAAAACATTCAGGTTGTTCCAGATTACATATCCATACACAATCATAAAAAGCAAAGCAATCCAAGTTGAAGTCGCTGGCTACAAGTACTATGGAGAAAAATATCCTACCAATGCTTCAGCTGCTTAAAACATAAGTGAGAATTCGTTTTAGCTCTTCCCTATCTCCAACCCACTTCCCCTGACTCATTACGGGCCCTTCTTGCTACTCCTTTGTGGTTTATCTCCCTTCCTTCATCCTCTGACAGACTCCAGAGAAAATGCTGGAGATGTGACTTTAAAAGCCACATTCATCTTCCAGTCAGCCCGACGTGGCACCTTGCCACTTACCATCCTCGTGATCTGACCCTGCAAAATGTGGGATGTTCTGGGAGAGGGACAAGCTCCTGCACAGCTGAGCCACCACTGTGCCAGCAGCCCCTGCAAGGCAGAGGGATGTGTCTCACAGAGCTTCCATCAGCCTGGGCTGCTGAGCAGCTGTAAGAGATCATTGTGGTGCTGAAAACTCCTGTCTGGGAACCACTGCATGGGGAGAAAACAACCTGTAGCCAGATACCAGAGATGGGAAGGGAGAAGGGTCATGGGCAAGAGATTCTATATTTAGCCAGAGGAAAGAGATAAGATGAATCAATTCATGGAGCAGGGAGAGCAAGACATGAATTAGTCTGCAGACACAGAATGAAGGTGGACAGGGGAAATGGCATTTGGTCAATAGTACAACGTTCACAAAACTCCAGAAAGAGCATTTTGAGATTTCAGTTCTCCCTGAGACACTTCTTTTAAGTACAGGAGCTACAAGCAAAACAAACACGGGTCTGTGTACAAAAGCAAAGGGTCTCTGAGTTTGTTCTTATTTCAATAAGCTATAACAATTCTCCCTCTGTAACAGACTAGGTAATTAACCACTATTTTTGCACTAAACCCAAGAAGATAGGCTTTCTCTCACCCCCAGTTAATTATCTGCTATGTTACTGCAGTAATAATCTGCTTTCATCTGACTTGTAGCAAAGCACGGTTCAGATGGCTAATTAAAACAACAAGAATTCCATCTGGTGTTTTTAATGCTAGAACAGCAGCCAACAGCCTAGGAAGTCAAACATGAAGGAGGCCAAAGACAGTAAAGCCAGTACATGGAGCAGCCTGGGCCAGCCAAGCCTCCTGCCTCTCAGGAAGGCAGGGCTCTGGACAGGCAGCAAGAGCACGAGAGCATTGTTGTGTCCTCGGTGAATCAACACATCACCTGCCCACTACATCTGCTCATCCAGTGTGCAATAAGCACTGGCCATAGTTTCACTAGAGTATCCTCACTACTTGAACAGCTTTTGTCACTCTCAGCCCGAATCCCTCAGCAAAGCACAGCTGCCAGCGTTTGGGTTGGCATGGGCCTGAGCAAAGAGAACACATAAGCAGTAAGAAGAAATTCTACATCTTCTGGACATGATTCAAAAGCACATTTATGGTAACACCACAAAGATGTGCAAAGCAACACATGAGTTTTGATTTTCCAGAAATCTTTCCATGAGCTTAGTCTGTAGCTGTGTCTGTGTGACAAAAACAGATCATTCAGAAGAGGAACTGAAGAAAAGTGAAATGTTTATTTGTTTAGACGTGAAGCTGACACACAGAAAAGACATGAATGTGTAATGTCCAAGGAAACTTTGCAAATCATCCTCTATACTGAAGCGACTCTCCAACACTATATGGAGTTTGCTGCTTGCAGAGCTTGACTTTGCTAATAATTTCCACACTCGCGCCACGTTCCGTGACGTCACCGTTTCAGCAGCCGTTTTCAGGTGTGAAAGGACCAGAAAGGCAGGAGAAAAAGAGAAGAGGAAGAAAAACGAAAAATGAAAAGAAAAAAAAAATCTAAAAAAAAGAAAACTAAGATGGAAAAATTCAGAAGAAAAAAACAAATAAACAAAACCAAATGAAGGGGGGGTGGGGAACGGGGGACCTCCAAACAAACAAAGGGGAAAGAAAACAAAACAAAAGGAGAGGAAGGGGATGAAAGATCATTTTCTTTACTCCTAAAGCTCTGCAGTGACTTCTCAAGTATTTGATCTGAGCTGCTGAAAGAACGTGTCATATTAGTCTACATTCTTCCTAACACGTACTCTAATATATATTACAGACATACTATAGTTCAATTTTATGATAGACATAAAATGCTAAAAGGACAGAAAAATGAAAAGAATCATTCCATGTACTTGCTCAACAGAAAAGTTACCAGGTCCTGAGTTTATCAAAATACTCTTAAAGATAAGTTTAAACCTACACAAAGTAAACATTTTCAATTTTTTTCAAGCCAGAAATCTGAAGCCTTCAACTTTGTTAATACATGTAGAAAATATAGAAGCTGGGTTTTCAGCACTTTACCTGTAAAAAAACTATGGATAGCCCATTTCAGCTACATGGGAGATTGTGCTCCATGGCTGTTAACTTTCTAGGGTAGGAAGCTGCTAGTCCTGAAACTCTACTTTGGTCCAAAGATATAGCTGCTAACTTACTCTCACATGTGCTTTACTATTATCACTTCTCTCTTAATCCAGCCTCGTGCACGCACATGCACAAAGCACATTCATACATACACACAGAGATGGGTGTGTGCATAACAAATACACAAACCAAGACATCCAGAATGCTTGTGTTCCTGCTCGAGTGTATGTTTTTAGACATCCATATTTACTGCTGTGTGTATCTGCTTTTTGCTGCACACCAGTGACAGCACTTGTATAGCCCCTGGCCAGATCCTTCTTTAACAACGTGATATCCCATTTTATTTCTTCCCTGCATCAGAGAACAGCTCATAACCAATACTAAGATGTTTTCCTCTTAAACCTTGAACTCTTTACTGCCACAAATATGCAAATTTCAATGGTGCTTATAATCATCTGATATGCCATAAAAACGGAATGGAAAATTCCTCCATTTCCAAAGCTGTGCAGGCAGGAAGGCAGGTAATCCTCACAGCTTTTTTTCCCCCTCTCTTTCGAGGCTCTGGAAGTACTCAGTACAATTTGGTAATCATGTACTTAGATGGTATTTATAAAAATTTTCCTTGTTAAAATCCAATAAAGGGAACACGTGACCTGAGGTGACCTCCAGTTCTACGAATTCATTGTCACTGTCTAATAGAATACATTCATATAAACTGTGAATACTGACACTCTTAATCAGTGTGTAAGCGTCCGTTGACTGGTAGAAACTCAACAATGACTGAAAACATCTTGGTGACACACTTGATGGAAAAGGTCAAGATTTCAGATTAGAGATCTTTTTTTTTTCCCCCCTGCTCTTGGCAATCTATAACAAATTCATGTAACAGTACTAAATTTCCAGACCTTTGTTGAAGTGAAACATAAAAATTAATGGTGTGTCTACCATCCGGTGACCTGTGAAGGGAGTTTTTCTCGATGAGGTACTGTCACACAGAGAGTACGCTGCGCACAAGTGTAGCGTGAACGCATGCCAAATGGAGAAGGAATTGAACACACCGAAGGGATTCTTGGTTACTAAATACCATATGGCAACAATAAGAACAAAGAAGAAGGTTTCAGTCTTTCATTTTAAATTTTTCTATTTGGCAAAATAAAAAGACTAAACAAGTCTGACTTTAAAGCCAAGGGAAAACCACGAGCTTTAACTCCTTCAAGAGCTATCTTCAAGGCAGTAAACTGGGAGAGCTTTGAAGGATCAGTGCCCAGGTTATTGTTACAGCAGAAAACCAGAATTGTAATCACTGTAATTATCTGCATGCTACTTCCTAAAACTTAAAAACAACTCTCTCTGCTCTCCAAGGTAATAACTGAAGCAGCAAACTTCTACAGCAAGAATAAACTCCCAAGCATATGTAAAAACAACGCCAGTGCAGTGCTCTCATTCCTTCAATAGCACGGGTTAATACGAATGGCTTGTTTCTTCTTCTGCCAGATTCCAGCTGCTTCACTTTGTTTATTACCGACTTCAAAGTTTCAAACACTGTCCTGTCACAACAAATAACTTCCTCCAGATGGCATTATCTCAAGTGTTCACTGCACTGAGGAGATTTCACAGCACCTGCAGATTTGTAACTCAACATCTTAAAATTCTTCGATGAAAGTGCCTTTTTTATTTTTCCTGTGTCCTTCCCCCAGGTCACTTTTTCCCTACAAATATTTATATCTAGGACACGACTACAGAGACCATTAGCAGAGTTGTTGGAAATTATTTACAGTAATGACTGTAAAGTAGAAAAATACCTAGAAGCCCAAAGGTAGCAGAACCACCATCAGGAGAAACATTTCATTTGCTTCTCTTACCAGTAAGTAAAGATGCGAGAGATGTGTTTTTGCCAGTGTGTCCAGTCCATGTCTCTGTGGATATCTGTATCGCATCAAAGAAAAACTCACTCATTTGCCTGCATGGTTGTACGGGCAAGTTACCAAGTATAGAAACCCAAGAAGCAGCATTTTTGGCAAAATCAGTGTTATTCCAGACTTGCTGGCCTAATGTATGCTGATAAGAAACATCCATTTTTGATGTAAGCAGTTTTGAAGGCTACACTGCAAGGAAAAAATACACTCGTGTTACTAATCATAATCTGTATTTCCAGCTCAGACTGATGTCCAGCTATACCCTGCACACTGGCTACATAACTCAATGCTTCTGGAACTGAAAGGCTTATATAGTTGAAAAAAGGGGAAGGTAAGGAACTAGTCCCATGACCTCGAGATGGTAAAGAAGACAATATTCTCAAGGAATAAGCAAGATCATCAACAGTTTCTCAAATAACCCAATCCACACAAAATCATTATTCTCCATTCACTTGGAAATGACATCTCCTCCACTTCTCTAGCCTTGGTCACTTTAAACCCACACGCATATTGATGTCATTGTGGAGAAGATGTCCTTTCTCTGCCAGAAACAAAGTAAAAATGCTGAAGCACGTGTGCTTTTTAGGGCAGGGACTCTCTTCTCATTGAGTAAATGCTCTGCTAAGCCCAGGGCCCCTGGGACACAAAACCAGAAAGCAAGAACGAGATGCTCTGCGAATGCATGCAGTTCTGTTTTCACAACTCAAAACCAGACTGCCCCTAACTCAGCCAGTTTCATGACAAACAGAAAAGATTTCTAGGCAAACTTTGACCAGGTTTCTAGGGCTGAGTCACATGAAAGGGACAGATTTACAATTAAAACACTTTGGTTGTTTTAAAGAAACGGACTGACATCTGTAGGCCTCGAGCCAAAAAATGTCTGGATTTAAAAGCATGAGTCTACTGCTTGAGCTTGAAAAAACACAGTTTCAATCTCAAAGGCTTCAGCCAACTCATAAACCTCCATAAGTGGGCCACAGACACCATCGGAGACAGAAATCCGTATAGTAGGAGTTCAATTCAAGCTTTGACCTAAACTTGGCACATCCCACCTTCCCATGGTGTAATGTACTTACAGAAACACTGCACACACGCACGCAGAGGATAAACACGCACACACACACACCCCCCCTCTTCTCATTTTGTTTGTTTGTTTAAGCCCGAATGTATATCCTAGCTGTAAATATTTCTGAAAAGAAAACAAATACAGATCCCAAGCCAGTAAAGGAGGGTGGGACAAGGGCTGAGCAGCTCACAAATGTTTCAAAGCAGAATATTTGAAAATGATTTTTTTTTCCCCTCCTCTCCCAGTCTGAGTTCAAGGTTCAGTGGTTTTCCAAAACATGCTGCATTCCTACCAATAGCAACGCTAAACAGAACAAAAACTAGAGATACATAAAATGAACTAGAACCAGATTTTTCAAACTCCTAACACAGAGACCGGTAGGAAAAAGCAGACAGAAAGCAGCTCCAAAAACATCTAGGAAGGAGATTGTAGAGTTTACTAAATAAATATTTCCTTTTGGTGCCTAAAATCTACTCTGCTCCTTTGGATCTGGCATATTTTTCTCTGTAAAATATCTCATCGCTTAACAAGTTTGCTCCCTGGCCACAACTCTTGCTATTGTTTCCCAGCAAATCACTTCCAAAAGATGTGTAATGATCTTTCCAGAGAACTCAAATAATTATAAATACTAAGAAGAAATATTAAAAGTCAATTCCATTTTTTTTAATGCAGATGCCTGTGATTTTTGGCTAGAAACAAACAGTCTTAACTTGTAAGAACTGTTGTTTCTTGACTGCAACTAATTTCTTGCAGTATGCTTTGAAGCAGTAGCTTTTGTTTCAATGTGAAAAAGGAAGAGTTGGTTCACTACTAGTCTAGAGACTTCAAAAAACACCAGGAAAATGTGTGTCTTGTGCAAGGGCTGGAGGGTGGAGGAATCTCTAAACCCCTAAGAGACAACTTAGGTAAACAGCTGGTGGGCTCAGGAGGGTCAGAGAAGTGATAATTAAAAAACTGCATTGGTCCCAAGGCCAGTGGCACCCTGGGATGCAT
>WBNH01003258.1:196340-216885 GCA_013401255.1 Urocolius indicus
TTCCTGTGTGACCTGATCTAGGTGAACCTGCTTCTGCAGGGGGGTTGGACTAGATGATCTCTAAAGGTCCCTTCCAACCTCTACCATTCTGTGATTCTAATTGTGTAACTAATATTTTATCTATTCAGGAAACTAAGTATCACCTACATACCAATCCTATTTTTTAATCATTTCTGCAAAAGCAGACAGGAAGGTATATTAAAAGCATGCTTCTATAGTATGTAATCTATTATTCACACTTTTTATAATATTATATTATTATTCACACCTTCCTATGTCTAGGATCCAAAATACATTTTAATGCCACTACCTTAAGCAAAATAAAGAAGCTCAAAAAAACCCACCTGAAGTGCTTTATAGTGGGAATTCACACTAAATTCTAAGCTCAAGTTATGCAGTCTTCCCTCAGGATGCAGAATCATTCACTGCAATCCTAGCAGCAGGATTGGCTCCACTGAGACTTCCTATCTTAACAATATTAATTGCAGCGATACTGCCTCCAGCTTATCTACATCATGCCACAGTGCTAGACATAATAGCATTCATAGCCTACATATGGAGTGGCAAGTAAAAACATCTATCAAGGCATCTTTTAATTCATAAAAGTTACACAGCCTGGTTTTATTTAAAAAGAATTAGAAAATAATTGACACAAGTAATTAATGTTGAATGCACAAATTCTAACAAGGTTCATCACAAATTAGAGTTGCAGTGGGTTTGAAAATGACAACCTTTCACACTGAAAATGAAGGCAGGTGTCCCAGTGAGGGGATCTCCTAAGAAAATTATGTTCTTTTTCTTTTGGAAGGTAGTGTACCAGCCAGGATATATCTTGGGTTACTCTGGAGTCCCATCCTGCCTTCAGATCAAGCAGTTATATGGCCCAAGCAGTCAGATTACCAACACTTCCAACATGCTGCTCTAACGCAGTTTTTGCTACGTGGTTCTCCTGTCACTTGGGATGCACATATGACAAACTCTACTTACCAGACAGGTTCAGTATGTTGCAGGTCAAGGCAGAGCAAGTTACCTGCAGCGATGCTTGCACTGTGTATGCTTACTAAGCATCACACTCTTTCCAGCCCTAACAACTCCACAGATACATGACTACTAAAAAAATCCATTAGGAATATAAGAGGATAACTTTCAGTGAATCAGCATTAAGAAGTCACAAGGTACTTTATATCACTGAACAGTGTGATGGGACAGCTTGATGATCTCTCTGTCCAACAGCCAGAAGGATATCCCAGGCAAGAAGGTTGCTGCCATGGCTGGAGAATGTAATCTGCACCCCGAAGGCATGGAGATAGGCATCAAGAAGAAACCGGCAAACTTTCTGTACTGCACTGCCGGCAGAGTAGTGCTGCAGGGCAGTTTTCTGATTACAAGTCACTCTTCACATATAATGAAGTCACTGAATGCGTTCTCGTAATAAAAAATTAAGATACACTCAGCATAAAAAACCCTATTCAAGTAACTAGCGCTTTTCTAGATGACTGCAAACAAAACAGCTGTATTTTTCTATTCAGAACACTTGAATATTCACATGACCCATTTGTTTTGATGATTTTTTTCACTTACAAAGTCACAGGATTCTCCATATGGAAACAGTTTGCCAAGTGTCCCATTACTTACTGTACTACCCTTATAAAGATCTGGTGTATTAAAATGCTTATACCTACAGCACCATTACTCAATTTTTGTAATTACATCTGTTAAAAAGGAGATGATGGATGTTTTCCCCAGGAAAAAAAACAAACAAACCAACCAACCAACCAACCAAGACAGAACAAACCCAGTCCTGTGCTGTTAGTATTTTCCAGTGATGCATTCTAAGAAACACTGGCACATCTCTACGCATATTTCTTGCACATAACCAACAAACCTGTTAAGAAGACCTCCTCTCAAGCCATTTGTTTAACATTAGAGGATGGTCACAAAAGGTCTTACCATTTGTGCATACCACTTCACTTTGAAAACTGTATTAGGAATAAGCAGTTGTCCGAAGTTTAGAGAGACAAGCAATTTTTGTATTGGCTAAGAAAGACTACTGTAGTAATCTACATAAGTAAGCCTATGTTCAAATAAGGAGAACATTAAATGTCTTTACTGGAAGATCTGCTGTGAGACTGCTATTATTTAAGTGTTCAGATCCTATTCTGAACCTTGAAAGAAGTACTCAGTGTGATGATAAATAACATTACCTCTACAATTCAGTACCTGGGACCAGAAACTTTTAAAAGTCTCTGTGTTTTTTCCCCATGCTATTTAAAATTTTGTTCAAATTTAAAATGTTTTAAACTTTGTGCAACAGAGATAATCATTCCTCCTTGTAAAAAAAAAAAGAACAACCACAAACCAATCCAAGAAGCTTGGCCTGTTACGTGGGAAAGAGTAAAACCAAAATTCCTTTGCAGTACTGGGGTGAACTTGAGCTCTAAATCAGCTGAATAAATGAACTGCAGAAATGTATTGCTCTCCAACTATGCCACGTATTCAGCACACTACACCACTTTCTTGACTGTCTCTTAAGCATATTGCTACTGATTTAAATATGATGTACTAATGATGCTAATCACTATCAAAAGCAAGGAAAACACTTCAGATTGCTCCCAGCAACCCTGTGCCTCGAACATTTCACTATGGACCAACAGTTCCCCAGCAGCAACAGTGAAACCAGTAACTGTTGTTAGCTAACCCAGGAGCCTCTGCAGAAATCTTCCAGCAGCAGCCAAGCAGTGCCTTCTGAGACACTGAACATACTCTCTTACAGTAGGTTCTCCTTTGGGCAGATGTTCATCACCTCCAAAGCTGCACACACACACAAGCTGCAACTTTGAACACTGGTCACATTAAGGGATGTTGCCAGCTCCTTCTAGTATCTACTTTCAACTTATTTTAGAAAGCATTTTAGCTCTGTGATGTCCACTCTTCTCAGTTCAAGCTATTGGTGCCAAACCTGGTTTGCACTCAGTTCACCAATAGCTTTTTTTCATGCTTTGAGCCACAAGCATGATTAATATAGCTTGTAAGCAGCCCGAAAGAAAATCATTTATCAGTTTAAATATTCCTGGCCAAAATACAAGGAAAGCTGCACTGCAAAGTGTGTATGGAAATCTAGTTGGCGTGTGTGGGGGTAGCTTCTTTGCAGAGGTGTGGGCTACTGGGTGTTGACAGCACACGACTTTTGCAGGTGAATGGCACAGACACCTGGGTCTAGAGCACACACTGCAGCTCCTCAGTTTATGTAGCATTCATAGGAAAAGGAATTATGGAAAGCTCCTTAAGAAAGCAGTTTTTGCAAACCCCTCTTATACCTGGTAATGACATAAACCCAGCTATTTAGCACAATCCTAATCTGCCACAACAACGTCCAGCGCATACCACTGGGAAAAGCGCAAAGGCAAATAAACCTTCTCTCGTGTGTCTCATGGAATTTAGTGCCTCCCCAGTATTTTACTTGAAGCAAATTCATTCACACTATATATACAGCCAGATGCACAGGAGCACTTAACTCTGCAAGTATTAGATGAACCAATCTGCTTTCTAACAGATTCTTGTACGTGCTTAGAGTAAGACCTTTGGATAATTTTGAAATTATCCATTGTTTTCTTTCTCTCTCTGTTCCAAATATCATGAAAGAAGTGAGTCCAGAAGATACTTAAAATTCAATACACATACAAGTTGAGGAATGTTTCCCCTCATCATTACTCATAACTGGGAGTTATATGGCCTATACAAAAGCAAAAGACAGCAAATGCTTAAAGATCATCTTTCTTTATAGAAGGCAGCACTTGGATGTCACTGTTATTTGGTGCAATGTTGGAGTTTTTTTAAATCCTGGAGGGAGACAACCTTGGTGTTGCAAAATCTCTCAGAACAGGATTGTCTCTTACCATGCAGCAAAGCTGGATCACGCATGGGACATGTGATTCTGCAATGCTAATAGAGTTTTACAGCCTCGGTTACAGAGTTATCCAGCCCTTCCCTGTTCCTTCAGAGGAGAAATAAACAGGCTAATGCAAGCTCATTATCCACTGCTCTGTATTTTTAGATAGGTACTTGGAAAGTGAGTAGCATAGAAGCCAAGGTGTAGCGTGATTCGCACAACCCCCGTTGATCACACGCGCCGTTTCCTGGAAACCTACTCTAAATCTGATAAGTAAAATCCTCATTAAGAATCATTTGCTTGTTTAATTTTCACTTATTGAGCTTTAACGTACCATAAAAGTGAGTAATAACAGCAATGCCTTAAATACATGTTGCTTATCTTGTACTCATTAATGTTGTAGAAGAACACAAAAGTGCCTCTAGATACAGAACACTGATGGAAAATAAAAACTAACCAATTATATAAACGAAAATGAGAGCTTTAAAGAATTTTTTGTTGAATGTAGAGTTCAACAAAAATGTATTCTGTTCACTGTACACACGACACCAATGGGAATAAGAGCCAGTTCAAGTTCTAAGTTACCATTACTTGGGTAATAGTTTCAAGCTGCAAGGCACAGCTGTACGGGCCCAGCCAGACAGGCTATCACAGCAATGCTTTGATAGCATGGGGCCCTTAAGTGTCAGGATATAGAAAAGGCAGCAGTTGTTGGCTGTGAAAACAGTCTGATACAAACCAGATGGGGACTTACTTGATGGGCAACACAAAGGAAAACAATTGGCTCATTCAACAAAGTCAGGCCACTGCCCCAGAGAATTAACAGAAGACAATAACAGTCAACCAGAGTTGATGCAAACAAGAAACAGCCATGTGGTTATGGTTTAAGGAATTGTTTCTCCTCAGACTAAACATAAAGTTTTGATTTCTAATTCTTATATTCATTAATTTCAGTCTCGTTTACAAGCCCCCTCTTCCTCCAAAGTCTTCCATATAATTCATTTATGTAGCACCAGCCTTCACACACCTACTTAAGAAAAAAATTACATGACAGAGGCAGCTATATTAATCTAATGTTTCCTGCAGAATGCCACGACCACAGACAACTTTCTGAACCGTGTTAGAACAACATTACAGAGACACAGCACGCAGTGTGCTGTTAGACATATTTGCATGCATATGGCAGTATATGTACTGATCCTTTTTGGTTTGAAATGCATAAAGCCTAGTAGGTCACATGATGGGTTACCCAAGTGCAGATGTCTTCCAGTTTTGTGAAGAGTTCTTCTGGTTTCTTACTTAACTTTTTTTTTTTTCAGAAGTAAACTTCAGATCAATTATGTTACCACGTAACAGTTTTGATTGCTAGGCTACAGTTAAACATCTATTAAAATAGCTATTACTAAACTTTCTTTTTTTTTTCAGCAATAAAAGAATTAAAAGTTGGCTATTTCAGCCAAGACTCAAAAAACCCTCAACTCATACATTTTTAGAAGCTTGTACAAGCTTATGGTCCAAACTCTTAATTGCTCTTGCTGTTTTATTACAGGAAATATGAAAGTGACATGTGCAAAGGTATTTTGATTACAAATTACTTACAGCGATTGCACAATAAGTCAGACCTCTAAGGGCCCTCTGCAATTTCACTCTCAGACTAAAAACATCTGAACTTTCTTTTCATATACTTCAAAATATTCCCTTTGGCAGACTCTGCACTGCAGTGCTCTACACCAGTGTGCAGGGTTGGATGGCACACTCTGCAAGTCAGCCACATAATCAGATACTCAAGTAAGTATGTCTACAAAATACAGGATAAGGAGATGTCCTGGATGCCTTATTAAGTCACTACATCCTAAAATCCATCGGTTTTACCACAGCACCAGACATCCCTCGAGCTACATTGCTTCTGGAGGTTGCTTAGTGGCTAGTTCACAGATTTCCAAGCAGTGTTGCATGATGTAGACAACTCCTAAGCCCTTCACTCAGATCTATGATGGGTACACATGAAGTGTACTCTTCTTCATAAGCACTTCATTTTCCATGCAGACTTGCAGAAAAGCAGTTGGGTTAAAGAACTGAATGCTCTCATTTAGCAGCCCACACAGGACAGGCAGAGTAAGGGAGTTTGTCCTTAAAGAAAGAAAAAGACCTAGTGAATTATTGAAGTATACAGTTGGGCTCCAACCGTCATCTGAAGTTGTTGTAGTTTTTAGCTGCTGGGGTCCTCAAGCTTATAAGCATGACTTTACCTCAAAAAGAAAGAAAAAAAAAAAAGACTAAAATGCAGCCTTGGGTGCATTCAGAAAAATCACTATGTATTGTAGGTACACAACTGAGGGTTTCCTTCAGTTTCCTGCCATAAGCACAGAGCCAACACTCCAACAAAGCTGTTGTGGGCTGCAACTGTCTGAGCTGAAACATCTCTCTGGCAGAATCATGAGGCTTATTTCCAAAAGCACAGCCAAATGCTTCAAACCTCTGCTGACGGGGTGGATTGTCACACCGTAGCATGGAAGATTTTGCCTGCAGTGCTGATATTATTCAGTTTTCGTATCATGTATATTGAAGTCAGAACAGATTTTTTACATGTAGTTGAAACTTTGGGTTGTGTCTCTTCGTTAAGCCATTTCTACATCATGAATCTTAGGAACAGTTCAGCCTTTATCAAAGCCTTAACTTCAGAGATATTGACTGTCATAGCCTTGCCTTTAAAAGCAGATGAGAGAGGAGCAAAAACCTATTTAAATCTCAGGTCTTCCTGTACAGCCATACTCCAATTCTCTTGTAAAAAACGGTTTTGGACACCATTCATCAGAGAACGCCTCCACAAAGGACAGCATGTAAAGGCCATCTGGAGCAGGGGAGGCACAACTCCCAGGCCTCCCTCAACACTGAAGTCTCCAACAGGAAACTGTTCCCCTCTTTCTTTTCTCTCTTTTTTTTTAATCAGGAAGGAAGCTTCACCTTCAGAAACAAGCATTCCCTGTCTAATCTCCCTGCTTGCCTGTCTCTAGGAGTGGGTCCAATTACTGAAACAAGCAACATGCACTGTTAAGAAGTCAATTGTGTGTTTACACTGCAACTCAAACTAGTAAATATTTCCCATTTATAATTTTGATTTACATAACAGGGCACAATGGCAACTTTTTAAGTAAATAAAGCAATTTTTTTTTCAAGCTCTGTAATTATGGTTTTAGTACTATAAAAACAAACAAACAAAAAAACCCAACAAACATGGAAATTAGGCAACAGTCTGTAAATTCCATGCTTTTTACTTCCACTGAAGATACTATGACCTGACAAGGACAGAAACTGCAGCTGTTACACTGTCTTTAAACAAACATAGCTGTGCCCAACTCTTGCAATACATACAGTGCGTAAAACAAGGCTATGCTATGCGAACCTGAGATTATTACTTTACTGTAACAAACTGAATTAGGACAGAGGTCAGCAGATCATCCCATATTAAGTTGAACCTGGTTTGAGTGCATAATTTTGAGCCAGAACATAAATGTAATTCTACCAGACACAGAAAATGTGAGATACATTGTTCACAGATGGTCAGTGATCTATTGTTTTGTAGAAAAACTACATGCCTATCTCACACTCAAAAAGAACGAGTTAATAGAAAGTCAAAGTTGTGCCATACACAAAGAGAAACAGTTACCTCCCTGTAGCCAAAGCACTGAGGGGAAAAATCCTTGCATTTTACAGATTTAAGTCACACTCAATAGCTTTCACTCAGCTTGTTTAGAACAGTGCTTAAAAACAGTCCTTCCGTTTCTAAAAGCAAAACATAAGCTTCGGATTAGAGAAGAATGACAACAGAGATACAAAGGTTCTAAATCTAAATTAAGTTTTTCTAGGTGCAGGTTTGTAGGGTTTTTTTTTTCCCCAAAATGACAGCATTCATGATAAAAACCAGAGCACAGTAGCTCACAGACAAAGTTTAACCCATCTTCATCATTTACTACCATTCCTTGCAAATGCAGTCACCGAAAGCACATTTGCAACTGGTATTTCAGAGATGGGGATTTGTTGTATTTTATTTTCAAAATTACTTTTATGGGAGATGAAAAGTGTTTCAACCAAGTTTTACATTTGCATATTATTCAACACTATTACAAAATGCAGTCCCATGTGCAACCTCAGCAGTACGCAACAGGTCATGCATGACAACTTTAATCTTCTCTCACCAGCCCTTACCCTATTTTTAAGAAGGAAGCTACTTTGGCAGACTGCCTTTCTCAAAATCAGCATGTTATCCAAGATTACCATTATTTATGTAGTACTCTTCATTTGGAAGACGTCCTAGATAACATTTGCTTCATGCTGTTGCATTATCTAAAAGTTTCCTGGGCTCCTAGTCTTAAGAAATTAATCACATGTGTACTGGAAACATGTATTTGTATTTAATTATAGGCAGTTTTTGTAACATTATTGACAAGGGGGTGCTGGAAAAAAACAAGCCTCACTTCAGAGCATGAAGTACAAAGTCTGTTTACTCCTAAACTATCTAGAAAAACAAGCAAATAAAGTATCTAGTAAAGACACTGTTCATGAGCATGAAAACTAAGTCAGGCCCATTCACCATGCAGCAAGCAGTTAGATTCAAAACACCAACATTAGACTGTGGACACCAAGCATATAAATATCCACCTTTATTGGCCAGTTAGGCTTTATTAATAACTTTACAGCTAGGCCTTGCATCTGACAGCAGTGCAAAAACTTACAAAGCATTGAAAAAGAAAAAAGTTTAATGGCTGAAAATGACAGCTTTTGTAAATCCTTCATATTCTTTATAAAAAAGGTTCATGGACAGACAGTCATAATCTGTGAGTTTGTCATTACTCACATTAAGCTACCTCCACTCAGCACAGACACTCTTGTCCTAGTGATTTCTCTTCTATCCAGCTACTCCCCACACAAACAGCTGGCTCCTTACAGTTTTTATGTAGTGCTTTAAAAAGCTGACTTGAGAACTCTTTCAGAACAGGTAAAGCTGAAAGAAGCCCAGCTGCTCCTGCCCAAGGATCACGAAAAACAACACAAAGGGGAAAGCAAAAGCTGTTGCCTCTGTTGGGTTGTTTCTCAGACATGCACAAAACACTGAATTATAACGAGCAACACCTGCCTTCCCTGCCAACCAGAAAAATACACCAAACTCAGCACATACTGTAGACAGAAAGCCTACATTGCTCCTACTGCAGTGCTTTGTGTGTTTCTCCAAGTTGAAATATGTGTTTGTAATACGCCTTGTCTTCACCTGTCACCATACGGTATCCATGCAATGTGTTGCCAGCACCCAAAGGCATCAAAGCCTTCCTGCTCTGATACTGATGCCTTTCATAAAAGAATCACAATTTTCACACTAAAATAGAAATGTGAGATAAGAAGCCTACTTAAATGACTGTTAATCCAAATAAGGGTGGTCATCCTAGAAGACCCTGCAGTGCTTCTGGCAACTGAACTAACACAGAGTCGGCAGCAGGTCCACCTGAGACAGCTGGAATGGTTCCTGACTTCAGCTCAGCTGGCATTGATGTACCAGGCTGAAAACCATACTGGCTGAGGAGTGTGAATATATCTTATTCAGGAAACAGCTTTTGCAGGCTGCAATCTCTGGCAGAGGCTATAGCATACTCCTGGAGGTAGTAACTCCAACCAAATGCTCTGCTGAATACGAAAAGCCAAAGCTATTTCTTACAACACATCTTGTTATAGGGACATACTGAAGCACACTGTTTAGAACAACTAGGAATCTCAATGTAAAATCATTTGCCATCACTGCTAACAAATAGATCTGTGAATTAAAGTGGTACAAGGTCATAAAAATCAAATGTCTCTTTACAACATTATGCCAGAAGACGATGTGTAAAGAGACTTCAGACTCAAATGTCTATATATAAATGAGTAGCGGGTTCAGGAGAGACTATTCTGATCATTTTCCATGACCTACCACAACACATAGTCCACAGAACAGTTAACCACACTCACTTTCTAGATGCACATCAGTTCTTTCTTATTAAACCATGGGTTCAGAGCTGTGGAACCACTAATTTGTGAGAAACTTCTCCCTCCAGAGAAGAGCTAACTGGAAACAGCCCTTGGGCTGATGTAAGCATTAAGTACACGGGGAGTCTCTGTCCTTAGGTGGCTTGCCCAAGCCTATTAAATTTTTGTGTGTGTCCCCCATTTATATAAGCAATGTTTGCATGAAAGGGGAAAGCAGGTCAGCCTAGTCAGCTTGCTACCATCTGCTTTTATTCAGAGTTACTCAAGATCAGTGCCAGTGGGACCAGTGCCCATTAAAGGGGTTTATTGTGTGTGTTTATTTTTTGCTCTTTACAATGAAGGCAACAGCAATTACTGTAAGTTTGTAAAAGTGCATACAAATCATAATCCACAATACAAAGCTGCCTCAGTCATATTCTAGCGTGTTTACGGATCCTACACAGGCTGTGAGAAAGACTGCTTTGGCACAACAATTTGGATAGATTGGTAAGGAGTGTGTTAGTGTCCTGGAGAGCTGAGACTGTATTTCGGAGAGCTGAGACTGTATTTCATACTTGTTATCAAGATCATACTGGGTCTGTAATGCACAGCGACTCCAGACTACTCACCACCCCACGAGAATCTCACACAAAAGAAAAGGCATCACGTTCTAGCTTGGCCCCCAACAGCCTGACAATAGGTGGATTTATGCAACTGGAAACTGGAATTGGTAAAAGATCAAAAGTAGATTGCCAAAGTGGGAATAGCAATTTAGAGCTCTCAGTTAGGACATTCTAACTTTTAAGAGTGGATATGCAGCAGCGAAAGGTACTGTCCTATTAATGACAATTCTGCCTAGAATATGCCTGGCCACTACAGACATATGCTAAAAAAAATACCCCAATCAAACAAAACAAGACCATCCATCAAAAAAACCAAAAAAAACCTCAAACCCTAGACTGCCAAAAAAGGAAAATATGGAGAAATCTGCATTGGGGTGATGGGGCAGTGGTGCTGTGTACAGCTTAGCAGAGCTTGCCTGGCAGCCTGGACTGCTTTGGATCCAGCAGGTAGTCACAAGTGTTTGACAAGCAAATGCAATTAGGAATTTAAGATTTTAAAACAAATTCTACAGGCAAGTCCTTTACAACATGAAGATATACAGAAGATCCTCTGAACCCTTTGGTGTCTGTGTGATGCGATACAGCCAGCTGATGCTCAACAGACACTGGGTAACATATTTTGAGGCAAAAAGGACATATAAACTGCAGAATAATATACTGGATGCTTTATGCAGCAGTACCAGTATGAAAAAGGGACTGGACTCTTATTATTTGCACATTACAACCCCACATGTGAGAGTGAAATACCAGGCATAATTTTGTCATTATCCGGAACTTTATAATATATAAAACGCACTTTGAGGGATGCCACAGGTCACGGGATTTTATCACCTGCAATCCTTTAAAATCTAGGTTTGAAGAGGGAATCAGATGAGATATCTGGATATTTACTTTGAGCCCCAGTAAATCTGAAAAAAGACAAGTAAAAATCCAAGTATTTGACAGTTTCCATAGAAAGTAATCCTTTAAGTAGTGATCATGTCAGTCTGAGTAAGTTTTTCTTTCCCTTTCAGCAGAAAAAAAACCCAACTGCTGCTGGAATTTCAGTGAAAATTGCTGCTGCTGTGTACAGATAGGAGGAGGAACTTAACACAGGAACATACCCTGAACCTCAGCAAAGTAAGTATGCTTTAAACACAAAGATCTGATCAAAAGGGAAGAAAGAAGCAACTCCAAACTGCTTTCACATGCTCAAGCAATGGGGTTATAGATGCCAGCCTCACCTCTCAAAAAGTCTGTCCAGGAACATTCCTTAAGCCCACACTGGAATACTGCTTTATTCTTTTTACTGCATGAAAAGTGCAAGAGTAACGCTACACATACCCAGCACATCACAGAACCTGATTCTCGTGTGCATTGTATGAGGGAAGCTGGAAGATATACAAAGCTGTGCAGATTCCACAGTGAGTGCAAAGCATCACCTGCATAGACACCAAGGGAAGACTAAAAGGGAAAGTTTTCTGCCTTTTGCACATACCTCCCACAGCAAAAGCCTCAGAGAAGTGTCTTGACAATACTGCAGCAGTGAGAAGGCACCGTGTCCCTCTGTGCCATTTAAGGAGAGATGCAGTAAGAGGAAAATGAACTTTCACCCTTTTAAAAGTTGAAGGAAAATGCCAGGTGAACAAAAACCTAACACATGCAGATTTGTATGAAAAGGGTCAGGTGATGCTTGGCACAGAACTGGACTCCAGAGAAGAATGACTTCTACCCAAGCATGCCAGGAAGCAGGGAATAAGCAAACTGCAGGGCATTATGAGCCTGTTTGGTACAGTTCTCATTAAGTATAAACTGGGGTGGGTTTGGTTTTTTTTCTTTTCTTTTTTCAACTTCCCCATCTCATTACCTGGATTTTAATTAATTTAGACATCTCAAAAAATCAAATTACATTCTAGGAGTCTAAAAAACATCTCAGGGAGATTTGTGCTTCACCTGCTGGTAGCTCCTGTTGTTCATACTTTTTGCACAAATAGTCAGGGGAAGAAATGACAGGCCTATGAGATCAGAGGATCACTTCCCAGAAAGAGATCTTTTGGGAACGGGCACAAGGATGTGTAGAGCCCCATGAAACCCACAGCAATTCAGAGTGCTTAATTTCCCAGGGCCCTAACTTGAAGCAGTACAGCGTTAATCACAGCAGAAGATCATCATTGTCTACAGTAATAATTCTATGCAAGACTTCGCCTTAAGCTATGAAAAAAAATCAAACTTCTGTCTTAACATTTAGTCTGACAAATAACTGAAGGAACTCAGTGGGCAAAGAAGCAATCACAGATATAAATGGCACTTCTTAACAGATAAATACTATTTATTGGCAGAAGCCAAGAAATTCAAAACTCCAAAGGTACTGTACAATCTCATCTAGATGGACCTGCTTCTGCAGAGGGGCTGGCCTAGATGATGGCTAAAGGTCCCTTCCAACCCCTACCATTCTATGAAGACGGCTAAATGTTGACTTACAGTAAGAACTGCTCTTCTGAACCACTCAGAGCATCTAGAAGCCAATGAAAAGATGGAGTTTCTGTGGGAAGTGCAGCTTTGCATTTCCTGACTTGCTGGAATGTAAAATGTATTAACTGAATTATGTCAATCTAGCATTGATTGGGGAGGTAACAGTATAGGAAAAACACTCAAAATTGAACAGAAATAAGAGTTCTGAAGAAACACCAAAAAACATACATAAACTTCTATCAGGAAGTTTGCTTGAAAAATGTCTTCATGATTTCATTATGAAATGAAAAATGCTGAGTGATTTCATTACTTCCATTTACAAGATTTTTTCTTAAAAACTAGTCAAATTCAAGAGGTAAGGTAGGCTATGCAAATTATTCCTACCTCTCAGGTTTGGTGGGACTAATGGCTCTGTTTCACTTCACTAGGTGCTATTTTCAGGGTGGTATGTACAGTCTTTAGCAAAAGCCTTTAGTGAAATTCAGTTCAAGAAAAAACCCAGCAACCTAGCAGAATATTAAGGAGAAAGCATACTTTCAGTAGAATACTTGTTAAGTTTGACCAAAACAGTCCCAGTTCAAAGAAAAAAAACAACCAAACCTTTAGACTTAACCCAATCTTCTTCCTTCCTTGAAGCATCTGTTACAGATTTGCCTCAGTAGTTTTAAGAAAAAATAACCCAAAACCTGACTCAGAGCAGTTCCTGGCTGAAGAAGAGTGGCAAAGAAGTATTTAGTTATAGCCTTATTTTCAGTATTACAGTTTTTGGTACTAGCATAATGTCAATGTTAACATAGAAGTAGTCTGTTTTCAATATCAAATAGGCACTCAGTAAGCTTTATTTTTTTATACAGATTTTTTGAGGGCTTTTTTATCATTTTATTCATTTATTGCACAGATCATCTCCTCCCACAAGCAATTGTGCAATCTCTCCGTGGCAACAAAGCCAATTGCTTAGTGTCCAAATATTACTTTCCCACGTACTTATGGCTGCCTGAATATAATTCACCAGCTGGAGATAAAAAGGAATTACTATCATGATGTTGTGCTCTCAAGGTCATATTCGGAGAGCCTATGCTGTAGAAAAATAATTAAGTGAAGATACATCTATCTCTTGGTTTGGAGCTGCTCATATTAAAGCTCAAAAATGCTCTGCAGTCAAGCATTGCCACCTGTTCTTTCACTTTAATTTCAGAGTTCTGAGTCATGTTAATGTAAGGCTGAAAATGCTGGTATTCAGGAAATATGCCCATTCCCCAACCACAAGAAAAATTATTATCATATTAAATTTATGAAAAGATATATGAAAAAAAGTGATACTAAGATTAAAAGGTATTATAAAGCCAAAAATATAGATGCATGTATATTATACACTACAAATATATGTTTTCAAACCACTGTCTCCACTATGTCTAGAGAAGGCACACATTTCAATTAATAATACATTCAAGCTTTCTTTTCAGTTGCAGCTTTCAGGAGACATTTACCCTTTTGGGCATGATACTCTAACAGTCTGACTGAACTGCAACTTTCATTAGAAGACATCAATCAACTTTCTTTCAGTAAAAACACATGTTCACTTGAGACCACAAAAATTTTTAAACAACAAAAGAAAGCTCTATCATATATATACATCTATATAATGACTATAGAGAAAAGATGAATCAAACCTTGTCATGTATCTATCATTCAAATAAAAAAGGGTTTTTTTACATCCAACTCTAAGTCAAAAACAATTTCCCCTTTCTCCCAACACCCTGAAGTCACACTTCATTTCAGGGCTCTAAATTTCCTAAGCTCTGATATCAATGCAACCACATTACTCTTTAAGCTTTGAAAAAACACCTAAATGGTCCTGCCTCTGAAATGCTTTTCCATTGTCCCGTGACATCTCAGTAAAGGCAACTGTTTGACATGCAGTTTTTATAAACAGGGTTCTTTAAACTTAGTAGCAGATGTGCTTAATTTGAAAGCATTCTATTTACTTAAACCCATGTATACTTATCAATTTGCAAGTTTCTATCTTTCTTTCACGTGTTCTTTATTAATTTTTACCCTCAACTTTTTGCCTGATTCAGTTTGCTGTGGTAAAGCTTATATAGACAAGACCTTCTGGTTAAAACTGACAGACAGTTGTTTCCATTTGCAAATCCTCTAGATTTTTATTGGCTCATTAAATAAATATAGTTTGAATGTGACTTAAATTATCCTGGTATATAAACCATTTTTTCCCTTCTTGTTCCTCTCAAAGAAAATTGACTACTGCCATCCTGTGGCCAAACGTTTTTATCTGACACACACATATAGTTGGACTGTGCCCAAATATACCTATATTACAGTATAGTGATTTTAAATATATATATATATATAAATATTACAGAAAATAACAGATTAAACACAAAATATTTTACTCCATTTCCATCCCTCACTAACACTCTACTCCATGAAACAAGCTGGAAGTGCTGTCTCTTAAAGTGTTGAGACTAAGTTGAGGTGCTAAAGCATTCCCACTTTTCCTCCTCTCTGATGTTTATTGGCAAGTGTTGGGAAGAAGAAAAGGAAGATTCCTATAACTGTTATTAATGAAAATTGTTTTTAAAGTTGATAATGGCTCAATCCTGCCAGGCAAACCTGCCACATCATTTCCTTTTTGTTGACTGAGAGGTGATACTCTACTTACTGGAAATTCAGTTTCCTTAGGCAATTTTATTTTCTGAACGCCAGAAGAAAAATACAGGTCTTCCTACTGAAAAAGTCTTGGTAATATTTTCTACTAATGTAGAAGAAGAGTGAACCCCCATTTTTAAATAAATGAAGTCTTTGTTTCCCCACTTTTAAAAACACACGTTGATAAATGTCCCTACAACAAAACACACACACTAAGCTGTGCCACTCCAGTTCTGCACGTGTTTCCACTAATTGTGGAAGTCCAGTTGTTTCCACTAATTGTGGAAGTCCACTTTTACATTATTCATAACTTTCTTCATATGTAAGCCGTGGATTTGCAATTAGGTTCCAAGCCCCACGCAGAATAACATTAGCATAGGGCTTTTCTTACCGCTTATAAATATTTGAAGCAAAGTAATTCCACCAGAATAATAATGTGATTGGATGTTTTGAAAGAATTTAAATGGAAAAAGTTCAAAGAATTATTTTAAAAAGGGCTTGAAGGAAGAATTTGTCTGTACTAGGGTGGTGCAACTCTAATTGCATATACCGTAGCCATGCGAGTTTTTAGATTCCTATTCTTAGTACTGCTACATACCTCACTCTACCGTCTCCACAAACTTATTACCTGCTGTAACAATTAAACAGGGCACTAATATGCATAGTTTATGTTATTCCAACACTGACTTGAACTACAAGAAACAAAAACAGTATTCTTTTCCTCTCATGGAACATCCTTAACACTTTCAACAAACACTGTTAAGTAATCTCCCAAAACAGCACGGTTATGCATAGATAATACATCTTGTCTTTCACAGATGAAAATCACTATCTGTTACTCACTATGGCTTGAAGCCCATCCCAAACCAGGCCGTTTAAAGATTGAAAATCTCTTTTTTTCCAACCACATTTGCATGACCTTAACTTTGTGTTATATTTCAGCTCTCTTCTAGTATCCCTGCATTTTCTCATGCATGTGAACCACTGCCATCTATGACAACATTATGAATATTTTGTTTGCTGAGCAGCATTCTATAAAGCAATTAAGATTCAGCTGACTACATAATCTGCACAGTGCAATGCTCTTGGGAAATAAAAACTGAAATAAATGATTAATTGCAAAGATCCTGATGACTTACAAACACATTTCCAAGCCTTTCAGTGCACCCCAACAATGTCATAACTATGTACAGATTTATACTTAGAATCATTAGAATGGCAGGGTTGGAAGGGACCTTTAGAGATCATCCAGTCCAACTACCCTGCAGAAGCAGGTTCAAGTAGATCAAGTAGCACAGGAAGGCACTACACATAAACATTTGGAAATTTGGGGAATTTGGTAGCAGCAAAACCAAAATTTATTCTCCATCAGTATACTGCAATATTTTAAACTGATGTGCTTAACTGAAAGAACCATGTTTGTTTCTTGACATTGATTTACCTTCTTGTTGCATCTCTTCAGACTTCCTTCTCACATGAATAAGTCGGGGTCTCACGGTCTCAACTTGTGCAGCTCCTTGTCTTTCCTCCTATATATCATACATGAAGATCATGTTAGAAACCTGACTTTCGATGTAAAAGCATGATATAATTATGTGGGGCTTCAAAAAACATCCAAAGAGGCTTTTAAAGCTTCATTAAAGGATAGGCATTTGTTCTCCTTCCTTTCGACTTCAAAACAGTTCAGATCTGAAATTAGCCTGTTGCAATGTCATTTCCTCCAGACAAACCGTAAGTATGGCAAAGTGCTATTTAGACCCATGGACAAAGGAGACCCTCATTTTCTACACAATATATGTGGCAGAAAGAACATAAGGTCTCTCTGGCTTTCTTCAATCATGGAATCATAGAATGGTAGGGTTGAAAGGGAACACTTTTTGTGTTCCAGTTTCATCCCATTACCCATTGTCCTGTTGCTAGCTACCATCAAAAAGAGGGATGCCCCAACCTCCTCACATCCACTCTTTAGATATTTGTAAATGTTAACGAGATCCCCCCTCAGTCTCTTCTTCTCCAGACTAAACAGCCCCAGTTCCTGCAGCCCTTCCTCGTATGAAAGATGCTCCAGTCCCCTGATCATCTTGGTGGCCCTGTGCTGGACTCTCTCCAGTAGTTCTCTGTCCCCCTTCAATACCTAGGTATGTTCCTCTTGAGTAAAAAGGAGAAAGTTGAAAGGGAAAATGATAATAAAAATTTCAGCACACAGGTTGGAAAACCCACGCCAAGTATCAATTTTATGTCCTTGACTAGGTTTTTAAAACCATTTTCTGCACTTCTTGAAATGCTCTTCAGGACTTAGATCTGCAACAATGCCTAAAGGGAAACAGTCTCTTAAAAGCAACTGTGAGTTAAAAACAGAGACATCATGCTTGTCAAGTACACTTGTTAACTTAAGTCTTAACTGGAACAGAACCTGTGGCCCAAGGACATTCCACTACATGTAGATAAGAAACGTGACAAGTGCTAAAACAGAGTCATGGAGTCCTAGAAGAATTAAGCATTCTCTAAGACAGACGTGTTTGATTTCATCAGTTATTCTATTGATTCTGTAGATGAATGTAAGTATTTTAATGATGATTTTTAAAGACAGAGGAACACATCAAAGATCATAAATCACAAAATCATTCTGGTTGCAAAAGACCTTGAAGATGATCAAATCCAACCACAAACCAAACACTGCCACTTCCACCACTAAACCACATCCCTCAGCCTCCCGTCTACACACCTTTCAAATATCCTCAGCCATGGTGCCTCAATTGGTGCCCTGGGCAGCCCCTTCCGATACATGACAACCATTTCAGTGAAGAAACTTTGCCCAATATCTAACATAAACCTCCCCTGGTGCAACTTCAGGCCATTTCCTCATGTCCTATCACTTGTTACTTGGGAGATCAACCCCAACATTCAGTCTAAGCAGCGTAACAGTGTCCTCATGAGTCCATTTGAAATGGGGCTTTTGTTTTTGTATCTTTAACAAGGCAACCCAAAGACCAGTTTAAACTGAAGTGCCAACAGAAGTCGAGAGACAACACACAGACTCATAACCTACAGTTATGCATTCCTGAAGATTAAAAAAGTATGCCTTTGGAAATATTAAAAATGAAAGCTAATGAGAATACCAGAGAGACAATCCCACTTAAAAAATGTTGATTGCATACAAATATTCATACCTCTAGAAGAAAATTATGAAAATATTTTGCAACTAATTGACTTTTCTAAGATTTCAACAATGCATTTGAGACTTCAAATGATTTAGATGTACTGTCTTTCAAATGTTTAGTCAAATAAACATGACTTCAATGTCCACGTCTCTGCTGTGATCAAAATGATTTATCTAGAACAGGAAGAGCCCAGCTTCCTCCTAGTCATTCTCCTGCTACTTACAGCTAAGAGCACAGGGGCAAAGTGGCCACAAATAATAGTCAATTCCTGTACTGTTGCACAAGAACGGACAGAAGGGGTCAAACCAAAGATGTTTTTAGTCTGGCATTCTGTCTAACAGTGGCTAAAAACATAGATAAATCTCAAGAAAAATCCAATTCCAGAAATGGAGGAGCAGCCAAGGAATTTGGGAGGATAAGAAAATTCCTGTATGACTTGAGTCATTTGTTTTGGAGTGACTGACTACACCGACCTCACTCTTCACGACTAAAAGGCATTTGCTCCTGTGTTAGGTGAAAAGGAAATGCTCCTTCTGTTAGTCAAAATCTCATCTAAACATCCGTGTCAGGGAACAAACAAGTGCTATGTATATGGCAGCTCCACATCCCTGCATAGAACCACCCTGAAACAAGGATTCATAGACTTATAGAATGGTAGGGTTGGAAGGGACGTTTAGAGATCATCCAGTCCAAACCCCCTGCAGAAGCAGCTTCACCTAGATCAGGTGGCATAGGAACACGTCCAGGTGGGTCTTGAAGACCTCCAAGGAAGGAGCCTCTGCATCCTCCCTGGGCAGCCTGGGCCAGGGCTCCCTCACCTCATAGTGAAAGAGTTTTTTCTTGTCTTTAAATGGAACTTTTTGTGTTCCAGCTTCATCTCATCACCCCTTATCCTGTTGCTAGCTACCATAGAAAAAAGTGATGCCCCAACCTCCTGACATCCACTCTTTAGATATTTGTAAATGTTAATAAGATCTCCCTTCAGTCTCCTCTTCTGCAGACTAAACAGTCCCAGGTCCCACAGCCTTTCCTCGTATGAAAGATCTTCCAGTCACATGACAGAGAGAACAGCAGCCCTTACCAGCAATATTTTTTTTATTAACTAGCACCTAGGAGGATCTAGCTTTGCTCCTAAATAGATTCATCTTCTTGCTTTGTACATAGCTGATACAGTTTTGTTTCAACGAATGCAAGCACTGCATAGAGATGAAAAACAAGATGTGAAACAACTGATGCTTGTCAGTGACTAACTTGGGAGGAAATCTTTTAAGAAGTTTAAAGTGATTATCACCTTAAACAGTGCATGGAATGAATCATTCTGAAAGCCTGAGTATCTCTTCCTCTCTTAGCTGATATCGTGTTACCACAAAATCTGTTTCCTCCAGGCAGGTGACAAAGCAGATCCAGCCGTGGAACACAGATGGCAATCCCTCATTGAAACTAGGGGAAAGGTCCACCATTGTTACATGGTAGACAGATGCTGTCAAAACAAGCTTTTGTATCATCTGACACAGGGATGTTCTTTTTTCTTTTCTTTCTTTTTTTTTTTTCCCCAGAGAAGGATATACAGATCTAGTAGATGATGATCTGAAGCATGGTTTTGCCCCATCCAGGATAGATGTTTACTGTGGTTATTGCTTCTAGGTATGGTCACACCACAGAAAACCCCAAAAAAGTGAGCTCTTGAGGAACAGTGATTTAGAGTCTTGTATCAGGAACATGCACCTACAGGAAGAGATTTATTTTGTTTGGGAGAAAAA
>WBNH01003258.1:217766-243763 GCA_013401255.1 Urocolius indicus
TATATATATATATATATATATATATCATGTTATTCGTCTGTATTTGAAAGCACTGTGCCCCTAAAACATTGGAATGCCCATCTGAACAGAATATGTGTAGCATTGGATCCTGTGAGACCAGTGAAACTGTGAGGAAATGGAGAAAGGGTGAAAGAAAAGGCCTGAGCCTAACAGAAAGTAGGCTGTACGGATTCTGTCACAGTAAACACAATCAGGTACGTATTTTGACTTCAGTTTCCCAGCTGAGTGTATCACTTTAGATGCACCAGTTCTGTGATGTCAGTCACCATAGTGAAACAGGAAAAGAAATTTTCCTAGGTTTCTGTTTCCACTTTCTATAGAGTCATATAAAGATCCTTTGAGTTTACCTCAGACTCCTCTGAGAGAGATGACACTCTGCAGCTTGGCTGGGATGCTTGCAGAACAGCATTTGAAANGATATACAGATCTAGTAGATGATGATCTGAAGCATGGTTTTGCCCCATCCAGGATAGATGTTTACTGTGGTTATTGCTTCTAGGTATGGTCACACCACAGAAAACCCCAAAAAAGTGAGCTCTTGAGGAACAGTGATTTAGAGTCTTGTATCAGGAACATGCACCTACAGGAAGAGATTTATTTTGTTTGGGAGAAAAAACCAAAACAAACAAAACCACACAGGCGAAGTTGGGGTTTTGTTTGTTTGGATTGGAGGGAGAGTTTTACAAGCCAGAGGGCAATAAAACCCACATTAAGGGTTCAGGTTTAAGAAAAAGTCTCTAAAGAGAAGATGATATATAGCTACCTGTAGTATTTTCTATGAAAGACACTATGTCAGATCATCTTCCCTTTCTTGCATAGACTATATACATGGGTCATCTTACATATAGTGGTAAATTATCATTTGCCTGTACCCAGATGAGCAAAAATCAATCCACCAGTTAATTCTGCTGAGCATGAGGTGTGAAGGTATCCCTGTGTTCTTCATCACAGCTAACGATGACAAAACACATTTTACCCTCTCTGTCCCTTTTTACTTTTGGTTAGTGAAAATATAACAAGGACAGGAGCTTCACTCCAACTTACGCAGGAGTGTAACAGGATCTAGTCTTGCCTGTGAACCATCGTTCCATGCCATACTATGTTCCAGTGATCTCCAAGTGAAAGAGGCATAAATAACATTTAAAATCCTCTTTCAAGATACAAATCGTCACTTCAGATGACGTATTTGAAAACTGCTCAGACACCAATGGTACAATAGTCATCAAAACTCAAAACCATAAAAACAAAGCAGGTCAATGTAAGATACTTCAGGTTATTTTTAACACAGAACATAAGGGAAGGACTTAATGCATCTATCAATATAACAACCATGATAAGTATATTATTTCTTTCAAAGACACTGTGAAGCTTAATATATTAATGAGTATTTTTAGCTTTTGTCTTTTAAATTCAAAAGCACTGCCTTTAACTCAAAAGCATTTTGACTTTAGTTAGTGAGTAAAACATCATCTCTAGGTAACAGCACATACTGATAAAGTAGCAATGGATTAACTCTATAGGTTACAAGCAGAGATCAATAGGATCTTCCTCTGCCTTCAACTATTGTGAGGTATGTCATCACCACCCTTCCAATCCTGCCTTTATTAGGACAAATGAAGCTCCTGAAATGCTCAATTAGAGGTTTACAATTCCTGAGGCTAAATCTCTACTATTGCTTCCTCTCTCATATATATATATATATTTATCTCTCATGTAATTCGTCTGTATTTGATAGCACTGTGCCCCTAAAACATTGGAATGCCCATCTGAACAGAATATGTGTAGCATTGGATCCTGTGAGACCAGTGAAACTGTGAGGAAATGGAGAAAGGGTGAAAGAAAAGGCCTGAGCCTAACAGAAAGTAGGCTGTACGGATTCTGTCACAGTAAACACAATCAGGTACGTATTTTGACTTCAGTTTCCCAGCTGAGTGTATCACTTTAGATGCACCAGTTCTGTGATGTCAGTCACCATAGTGAAACAGGAAAAGAAATTTTCCTAGGTTTCTGTTTCCACTTTCTATAGAGTCATATAAAGATCCTTTGAGTTTACCTCAGACTCCTCTGAGAGAGATGACACTCTGCAGCTTGGCTGGGATGCTTGCAGAACAGCATTTGAAACTGGCTGTGATTCCAGTTCATCCATAAGCATTGGACCATGATTTGTATCTGCATCCCCAAGAATTACTGCTGAGAGAGAAAGACAGAGAAAAAAAAACCTCCTTGATGAGCTGGAGCAATAATCTCCTGGTCAACTCACATGGCAGTATGTGGAGCATGATATATTCATTGTATATCAAGTAAGAAATACATGTGTGTGGAAACTGAAATAAATAAATGAGTGTTATCATCTGTATCAGCTTCTAAGCTGGGTAGTTCATCATCCCATTATGTGCTTAATGAGCTTTATCCCACATATTGGAAAAAGATTGAAAAGGCTCCTTCATGAAGCTTCTTTCATTCCCCTGTTGTGTGAATGAAAAGAATCCTGTATATAGTCTTTATTACAGGGATAATGTGCTATATAAGCCAGCATTTATCATGCTTTTGCAGCCTGCAAATGTGTAAAGCATCTGTATGAAAAATGTACTGACAGCTCAAGAACTAACTTTAGCCTTCTGCTATCATACAGAGCCAAATAATGCATTTTTAGCTTAATTAACTATAATCATTGCTTAACTAACTGTGATTATTATTCACTTTAAGACTACATGTAGCATATTTCATTTGCATGTTGGTTTTTCTATCCATGACTTTAAGCACTGAAAAGCTGGGATTAGAATGAAAGCTTGATGATCAAGACGCTGTTATATACCTACATACGTAACACCTGCTCTGTCGTACCAGTACACATCACGCTCCCATAACACAAATGCAAACGAGTCACAGAACTGAAGACACCAATAGACTCTCAATCCCCAGAACTCTTACAGATATATCTGCGAGTGACTCCTTCTGACAGAGACACTGAGTATCCATTGCAAGGTGATATGTACAGGGATATACACCCTGAAATGTGTGAACTTTTGCACCTCTAGGTGTAACAAATATTTATTTTTACTTCTATTATAATAATCTATAATATCTATAAAAATCATCTATAATACCTCTATAATAATCAAATACATTGTAACTGTTGTGGCTATCAGGAAATACCTCTCAGTCCTGACTTGCAATATGCTGAAGGATATGCAATTTCACATACCAGTGGACAGATTTAAAAGATTTGGAAAAATGGAAATAATCACAGATCATTCCTGCCCCGGTAATATCACAGACAGTACTTGTCCTATGGGCTCAGACTTCAAGAATCATGGAATCATAGAATGGCAGGGTTGGAAGGGACCTTTAGAGATCATCTAGTCCAACCTCCCTGCAGAAGCAGGTTTCACGTAGATCAGGTCACACAGGAACATGGTCAAACTAAGTGTTTTGAGAACTGAATTTGACTTTAAAGAATAAAATACATACTTCACAAGTCAACTTTTCTGTGGGCAAGTGGGTAATTGCCATGATTTTTGTTCAAATTCTAGAACATGGCAAAGAAGAGTGAAGACAAGGCTTGAATTAAATCCAGCTTTTTGGGATTTTGAACACATTATCCAAAATTATTTCACATACAGAAAATCCTCAGAATCCACGTGAATATCACAGAGAAGAAATGACAGCTTAATTGTTACCTCCAATTTGAGCAAGCTGCCCTGGCGATGCAGAACGGACATCCTCATGTGGCCTGTTCTCAGAGGTCCGAGCAGTTGGATGGTTCATGTAAACTGAATGTCCCATCAGGATTTTCTCTGCTGCTCTTGTCAGCCTTGGTCTTTGACCTTCACTGAGCTCGCCAACACTATCATCAGAATTCTACATAGAACATCAGAACAGTAAGTTTAAAAAACAATTCCAATGTATGTCTTCCAACAACAGGTATTGAGATCTAATTACATTAACCCTTAAAGCATGTATAATCTTAAGCCTGTATTATTAGTATTGAATAAAGAAAACTGAAACTGAGGAGTTATCATCTAACTGGGTTTGAAAGTACATTTATCAGTATTGGACAGAAAAGAATGGCTTACAGCCACAAAACACCACTAATTGTGTTAGTGGCATCCCAAAATGATCAGAACCTCAGTTATGTGACCTGATCTAGGTGAAGCTGCTTCTGCAGGGGGGTTGGGCAAGATGATCTCTAGAGGTCCCTTCCAACCCTACCATTCTATGATTCTATATTTTTAGCATATGAAGTCTTTTAACATTTACCTTTATGGCCATAGTTGACTGCCTCACATCTAACACATCTATAAGCTATTGACTCAGTTGTGTATCATGTCAGATAAAATGTTCCCTTTTTAAGTAGGTTTGGATGGCATTTAAAATAGGGATGGTTCTCCAGATTCTGACTTTCAACACTGCAGAGAATAAACAGCTTGCTTCTGTGCAGGAAAACAGGTTGAATACACATACACATGTGCACAGCAGCATCTTAAAGCAATTGTAGTAGTATTCTGGGAGAATCTTCTTTCTCCTACAAACAAGAAGGTATGCTAGCACAGACCTTGCCAGAATCTGCGGGGGAGTTTATTAGTGTCTTGTATGGACAGACTGAGCGGTCCGTGACTATGGGAAAGGGAAAAAGCAATTCAGAGATGGGTTTGTAATTGGCAGTGCTGACGAGAAAATGTCACTACAATTACAGTCAGACTCAGAGCTGACACTGTAGAAAGCTTTTCACTAAGTCCATCCACCAGAGCTCATTAAGGAAAGCAGACAGACAAAGGAACAGTTAAGGAGGTGAGGGAAGTTAGTAATTATTTAGATGAAACTGACCAAGACAGAAGGAAGAAACTGCATATGCATCAATCAAATCAAAAAAAGCAAGATCTGATGTAAATCAATATGGTTCATTGAGGAATCACACTGCAGCATTCAAAGTTCACTTCTCTTAAATGTTCCTCTAGCTAAGTCAGTTAGAATAGACAGTCCAAACTACTATTTCCCACACAGAAAAAACTTAGATGTGTGACAAAAAAAGACTTTTGTCCTTTGTGGTGCAGATAGCCATATTTTTCTGTTAGTCTGGGGTTTTTTGCCAACTGAATATGAGTACTCTGAGGTTTTGTTCCAAGGTCAGTAACAACAGCGTGTGCAAAAGCACATATAAACATTTGCTGAGTTATTCTTCATACCTCCCAATAACACTCATATGAAGTTAAGTGGAACAAACTCACATTGTTAAACAAACCACCAGAAAACTTCCCTGGTAGTCAAAATGACACAACAAATCTGGGACACTGGAACACTCACATACATACCCTGAAAACTAAGTGTGTGTGATAGTACGTACAGATAACTTGTCTGTAACAATGCTAAAGTGTTTTACACAAGAACATGGTCAACAGAAGTGGGATCTCTTCCAGCTTGGAATGAAGTGTATGAACCTGTTGTACAGTCAATAGGAAGGATAAGCTTGAAATATTTAATCTACTTTTGAGTAGATTTCGAGTAGGAAAGTATCACTTCAAAACTACTATATTGGAAGAAAAAAGACTGTAAGTTACCTCCAAAGAGTATGTTCCTTCTTGTGCAGCAACAGGTGCTTGATTTAATCTGGTTAAAAGAGTCAGGACTGGATCCCTTTGATGGCCTTTATCCCATCTTTTTACCACTTGCCCTTCACTGGGAGGATCATAATCCTAAAAGAAAGAAACAAAATCCCTGGTTTAGGAACTGGAATCATTCCTACTTTAGTTCACAATTAAGCTTTTCTCTTTTACAAGTTGTTAAGAGTTTCCACACTTTGCCCTTGTGTTCTAAAAATCTACACTTTTAGAAATAAGCAAATTGGGGACATGCTACTTCCTCCTTTTAACCACAGACATGCACAGTCTTCATATGATATGTAAGACTGCAACACTTTCTGAAGAGCAGGTCCTTTAAGCCTCCAAAGTTCAGGGAAAACAGTGAAATCCTCACACATTGTGGCTGCTAGCAACGATCTGGAGGCAGAGCTGCTTTTATCAGCAAGGATTCAGCTTCCCCAGAGAGCCTAGTTTGGGCATGGAGGAGCTTTGGAAGGAGTTACGATCCAGCTGACAAAGAGGGGGGAAGAGCACCTTAGCAAGCTTTCTAACCTGACAAAGAGAACTTTCATTTAGGTTCACCTGATAACAGAGCCTTAAGCCCAGAGTTTGAGAGAAGCGTGGCAGACAGAGGAGGCATGTAAAGAGAAGACAGTAAAAGGAACTTGCACAATCTTGATCAAGAGGGAGGGCATTCTCCTCTACTGCCTATATACTGACATGGACAAGTCTGGACAATAGACAGAGAGGTCTGCAAGTTCAGGGCAGAGTTTCACAACTAAGATATAAATGCAACCAAGGATATTAGATGGGAAAGCATGCACAGGTAAAGTATGGCCATGTATGGGTAGAAATGTTTAGGAAGGACAGGCAGGGAGAAGAAAAGGTGGCTCCTGCTCTAGGAAATTTAAACTTTGCACTATTGATGTTGGAAGGGACCTCTAGAGATTCGTCTAGTCCAACTCGACTGCTCAAAGCAGCACCTCTATCAGAAAAAAGATTTCTTACATTTAAAATGATTTTCTTGAATTTCAAAGTGTCCACTGCCACCTGTCTTTCACTAGGTACCGCCCAGAAGAGTCTGGCTCTGCCTTCCTTAATTCTTTCCACTAGGTATTTAGACACATTGGTAAGATCTCCCCAAATCCTTCTTTTCTCCAGGTTAAATGATCCAAGCTCTCCAGTAAGATCCCTTAATAATTTTTGTAGTCTTTTGCTGGACTCACTCCAGTAAATTCTTATCTTTCTTGTACTGGAGAGTCCATAACTGGACACAATACTCCAAATGCTATCTCACCAGTACTGAGTAGAGAGGAAGGAACACCTCCTTGATCTGCTGACAATGCTCTTCCCAATGCAACAGAGGATGACAGTGGCCCTCTTTGACACAAGGGCACACAGCTGGCCAACGTTCAACTTGTTCATCAGGATCCCCAAGTTCTTTTCTGTAAAGCTGCTTTCCAGCCAGTCAGCCCCCAGCATGTAATGGTGCATGGAGTTGCTCCTCCTCGGGTGCAGGACGTGGCATTTCTCTTTGAACTTAATGAGATTCCTGTCAGCCCATTTCTCCAGCCTGATGAGGTCTCTCTGAATGGTGGCACCACCCTTTGGTGTATCAGTCAGTTTTGTATCATCTGCAAACTGATGATGCAGTCTGTCCCATCATCTAAGCATGTTAAACAGCATCAGCACTAGTATTGACCCCTGGCATACACCACTAGCAACTGGACTCCAGTTGGACTCTATGCCACTAACCACAACACTTTCAGCCCAGTAGCTCAGCCAAATTTCAGTTCCAGGTGAAATCATTCCTTGAATTCACAGACCTTCATGTGCGTATGGTCTGAGCCAGGATGTTGTGAGCAGGATCTGCTTCAGTTCACCTGACCAGCAGAAAGCAGGAGGAGGCTTTCTACAAAACATTAATGGAGGTCTGATGATTGCAGGTCTTCATCCTCATGTCAGATTTCAACAATCTGGACATCTTCCAAAAGTGCCATACAGCATTGTGGAGGCAGCCCAGGAAGTATTTAGAAACCCCTCTGGAGCTCCCTTCCAGCTAATTATGATTTCACTATTGATTTTTTAAATTATATTATAAAGAAAACAGTTTGGTTTAAGCACAGTATTATTCTACCTGATACTACCATTTATGTGACAGCTACGTCCTACCAAGAGGCATTACACAAGGTCAGAGAGGGAAAGACCAGGCATCTGAGCAAAACAGAAGTGTTAAAAGAGAAAGGGAATGGAGAATGTCTTGACTTGGGAGGCTTCCAGGACAATGATCTAAAAAAGATGTCAGATAAGAAGCTACACTGAAGTTTTGAGCAGCTTTAACTAACTCCAGCCTGAGCTAACCTGCTTTAATAATTTAAGCACATAAGCAATTAAAAGATGGCTCAAAGCTGAAACAGCTCAGAGCATAACAACGTTCTGTTTAAGATGTCTTAAAACTAAAAACAATAATGAATAGAAAATGTGTATTAGCTATCTCTCACCTACAGAAGTTTATAAATCATTCAACTTTTTAAATATAAATGAGTTTGTATAATGTGGGGTTTTTCTTTGGAGCTCTCAGATTCTAACATTCTTTGTAAGTGTACAGTTAAAAAGCATAAATCTACAAAGATTATAAGTGAAAATGCTTGAAGCACATCCAATTTATCAAGACGCTCAAGGTAGAATACCACACAAACTCCATTTCTTTGTGAGACACTCCTTACCATTTCAACGGCATCTCGTAAAGTACTGGTTAAGCTCTCAGCAAGGTTTGGAAGAGACAGTCCTCCTTCTGCTAAAGCTGAAAAATATTTTAAGTTACAAATCCTAAAAAGCATGCCAATTATATGAAGGAAAGCCAAGGCCAAATTCTTTAATAATTGCAACACAGTGCTTTAGTAAAGTTGGAAATTCCTACTGCCGGATGTGTATTATAAAGAAACATTTTCAAGCTTCCAATAAATCTGCTCTTAAGACTTTGCTTTCAATAAAAATTTAGTACATAGTACTACATGGTGCCTGTGCAAGACAGTCCCAATTATTTTCCAAGTTGATCTTACGATAAAAGAGCAGATTTAATCTTCTTTCATTAGTAAGCAGAAGCATTTTGTTCAGAAAGAAGAGCAACAAGGATTCTGAAAACCAAAACTGTGAACTGAAAGTTAAAGGACTGAAAGTTAATGGCTGCAGTTTGATCAAGAAATGTATGAGATGTAACTTCAGTGGACTGGAAAAGAAGTTTATATGGAAAAAAAAAATAATCCAAATTCTAATTTTCATAAATTTGTCCAGTTAGTTACCTCTTGCAGGCAACATCTGCCCATAGCTGAAGAGCACCTCTCCTTCTGAGATAGGTCTGTCTGTAGTTTCTGTTTCTGTGAGGGTCAGGCTGCTTTCCTGTGTGGACTGTCCAGAACTAACTGTTGGCACAGGTGATGGAACCTGTGCGTTGCCCGGCAGTGATTCAAAAGGCCTCGCTGACAACTGCTGAGATGGTAAAACCAAGGCCTCTGGTTCCTCATCGTTAGCCACTGACATCTCACTATAATGTAAGAACATGCATTATGAACACACCAATGAACAGGTCAAGAATCAATACAGTTAAAGAATGTTATTGATTAATTTCTGGTTATAACTAAAAATTACCATGTGTCTTCCCACTGAGGTAAGAGGGGGAAAAAAGCTAATAGCTACGTTTATCACTGGGAGGTGTAACAATATGAGTTTACCTAGTACAGTGTTCATCAGGATGATCAATAAGGGCTGATAAATCCTGAGAAAAGTCCCTGATTTCATATTTTTCTCCAAAATATGTCAAGAAATAATAAAAAAAGATAATTCTGGCTTTTCTTAACACCTTCTGATGTAAACATCTTCTACTGACTTTTTGAGGATATTTGTAGAAAGATTATACATATTCCTTTTGTTTAAGAAGAGAAAACGATAGAGCCTGTTCAACTCACACAGCCTTGGGACAAAATGCTTCTTCAGTTAAAGAACTGGGCTTCTCCTCTTCCAGAGGAAGTTGTGCACCATCCCATGGGTTTGGAGGCTTTGGGCTTTCCATTTTTGCACCCTTGGAGACCCACTCTGAGGCAGGAGGGCTTGGAGTGGTTGCTGTAGGAGGCGTACTGACTGGGGTAACCACAGGTGTGCCAACACGAGGAGTGGTAGCTGGAATCTCAGCTTCTGCATGTGTGAAGTCAAATTTCAGATCAAAAAGAAAAGCAGGAAGTAAATCTCAGAGAGAAAACTTGTCAGTTCTACTAAGCCCTTGTAGTTTTTGTGATACCATTTAATAGTTATGGAGACAAGATTAAGAAGAGTTTAAGTATAGTGTTGGCAGCTGAAGGAGCTAGAATCAAACTTCAATTGCTTACTTCCTTTAATAAGGCAGACTGCATTTTTAAAACTAAGCTGCTTTACTTGTAGAGTGTAAATTTGGCTTAATTAACATTAGAAACACAGGAAGGAGCAATAGCTATTTTTCTGATGTGAAAAACAGAGGAGAGGTTGGGAGGGGTGGAAATCACACAGATCATAGAAATGTGCATGAAGTTTGAAAACAGAACAGTTACCAAATGACAGATGTTTGCTTTTTGTATGAATTAGCCCATCGTTTTTGTACTACATGAGTTCTCACTTGAATTATAGCCTCAAGAATATTTTTCGAGAGATAACACACCTTTGAAGCAAAAAAAAATTAAAGGCAGTAGATTAAAGCATAGTTGCTACTGCTGAGCTTCAATTATTATTTCACTACCTGTTTCTTTAATTTTGTCACATTCATGAACATCCACACTCCTTTCTGTAAGAGATGGAGAAGACTCTGGAGTTTTGACTGAAGGCAATTCTTTTTCTGAAGGTGGTGTTTGTGGTGGTGTGGCCTGGGGTGTTGGCAATGGAGTAGGCACAAGAGACTCCTGAGGGAAGGAAGGAAAATCATAACCACACTTTATTATCTCAATGCAAAATTCCTATCTTCCAAACATCCCCAGAGATAGTTGAGGAAGAGAGGGAGAAAGGCAGGTTATCACAGAACAGGAATTGCTGCTGCTTAGATACATGCTGCAGGGATCTAACTCCTCCACCTAAACATAAAGTTGCACAAGGCTAAATGCTGCGCCTGGACAAAGTAGATTACAAATCACTAAATCATGCATTTGAATGGTTACATTTGGAAATCATTATGCACATGTGGGCTGGAACACAAAAAGTTCTACTTAAACACGAGGGAAGACTACTGTAAGGGTGAGTTAGCCCTGGCACAGGCTGCCCAGGGAAGGTGTGGAGTCTCCTTCTCTGGAGGTTTCAAAACCCACCTGGGACACCACCCTGCGCCCCCCTGATTGAGCTTTCAGACCTGCTTTGGCAGGGGGTTGGACTAGATGAAAGAAGGAAAGTCCTTTCCAACCCCTACCGTTCTATGATTCTATGATTTGATACAACACTAAGGAAGAAAATATTTTGTGGCATGGATGAAATTGAGTCAGTACGATTTTATGGTTAGAGAAACAGCTAAAGAAGAGATTATAAACAAAGCAACAGCCAAGACAGTAAAGCACTAAAATAAGCACAAACATAAAATGTGATGGTCCTTAAAAGATGTCAGCAACAGAGACAAATCTGATAAACAAGTATGACAGTTGTTGTTTAGCCTACTCTGGAGGAATGAGATGGACTTTTGCAGGCTTTTTCCAGACCTGTTCTCTGACACTTCATAAAGCAAACAAGAGAATGAGGCTAAAGGAAGGCTTTCAGGCTAGTTTCTGAAGGATAAATCCTCAGACTGATGATTTTTATTAAGAACCCTTTTGAGAAGTGGATCATGCTAACACATTTGGCAGTTACACACACACAGAACATCAAGACACCACGAACACCGGAGAACTCAGTAACTGGGCAGCTGTCATTCTAAAGAGAAAACTTCACAGTTAGAAGGGGTAGATCAAGAATGAATAAACTACTATTCAAGAACTTCTGCTGTAAGCTGAGCACAAATGGCAAAAGGAGAAGAAAAAAAATTGGGAATGTAGAAGTTATGCAAGTTATGGATAGCTCTTAGCCACAAATGTGGAAAGACTTTAAATAGATATAAACAGCTACCTGAGACTCCAATAAAGGTGGAAAAGGATCACTGTTCTAGTACAAGGCACTAAGAAAAACCCATTTTGCATACTACTTGATTATGAAAGATGTCTATTAGCATATTAGTGTTACCTGTGGACAAGACCCATCTAAATTGGAAAGCACAGAAGTGCTGTCCAGCAGCAAGAGTCAAAAAAAAGATACCCATACAGACAACTGCTTTATTTAGTGTGATCAAACAAAGGCCAAAAAGGACAAAACTAATCTTTTGAAGTGTGCAAATTAATATATATGTTAAGGAGAAAACAACCATTTCAACCTAAGGACATTTCAATTTAAGCTGGTATGGAAACAAGAAGGCTTAAGAGAGTCATTAGTAGATGTAGAACCGTTATTAGAAGAGGTTTCTCAGTATCAGAACAAGCTACAAAGAACAGTTCTCTTTTACATCATACCCTCCTTAATCTGTAAAGGAGTGAAGAAGAGCTCTTTAAATGCATGATGGCTGTATTTAAGCAGTGGACTGATTACTTCTGACCATACTTAATGCAGGCACTAGGTGGTATTTCAGACTATAGGCGCTGTAGCAGAATAGAATAATTGATCTCACTTTCAACAAAGCTTTGAATAGTCAGATTTCTAAGCACAGCAATTTTCACATTCATCTCAAAGACATCATACAGCACCAGCTTGTAGCACAGCCATGTTGTTATCAAAATAAGAGACAGCTGTCATTTGATTATCAAAGAGAACAGAGAAAAATTATCCTGTATTACAGGAAGCCCTGCTAATCATTTAAGCATTTACCAAAAATCACTTAACTCCAAACTTAGAAAGAATTAATATTCATTTTTATGGATATTAAAAAATGGCTGCGAGCCCATAAGACCAAAAATATCAGCCTCAGCTTCTGTCTCTTGTAACGAAATTCATTTCTTCAGATATCATTTTTTTGCAAGAAAGTAGCAGAGCTATTTTTGTTGAAAATAACATCTTTTGACAACGTGAAATTAAGTACCGAGTCTTTCCCTTAGAAACCAGTTCTGTGCTCAGCCTAAAAGTAACTAAATAAATACAGCACGTTGCAAGCAGCACAAAGGACTTTTTTTTTCCCTTCTTTGCACATTTTTCAAAGAAAAATAGGTTTCATCTTGCTGCTTGTTGGGGTATAATAAGAAATAATCAAAAATGCAAATCACACACATTCAGTTCATCCATCTTTTTCCATCACTTTTGTCTTGGACGTAGTCAAACCATCGTGCCATGAAGAAATTATCCCTTAGAACGTCAATAAAATGGACTCTTACCATCATAATCATTGTACTTGGAATAGCATTTGTATCAGGAGGTGCTTCCTGAGCCTCCCTGTTGCCCAGCATGGTGGCAATTATTTCTCTGAGAGCTTCGTTTACAAAATGACTTATCATTTCTGAGTCCACAGGCACGCCAGCATTGACAAAGAGTTGCAATCCTCCACCACCTGCAACTTCAACTGAAAACGAAGAAACATGAAGCACAAATCCAGGTCTCACTTCTTAAAATGCACAGACTGCACTGTAGCCATTCATTTTATTCTCTATGAACTTTTAAGAGAAGCAATTTAGGGTCAGAACAGAAGGTAGCAGTGGAGGGCAATGACATCACAGGAGAAATGCATTTGTCTCCTGTTTCTTACACATTCATAAAGAAGGCAATTTTTGATGTAGCTATTGACAAAAGACGGGCAAACAAACACTACAGGCTCAGAGAAAGGTCAAGTCTGATGTACATGGCCAATAACAGAAGTTGATTTGTACAGTGTTGTGGTTTATGTGCTCTTTTCTCTGTCTTAGATAATTTATTTGGATGGTCTTACAATGCTTGCCCTGTCTCACTATGAATTAAAGCATATGCTTTTGTGTTTTATGGTTCCCCTGGTTCAGCACTATCCACTCTTAGGCTTTGGCAACAGCTACCTACACAGCTTGTTAAAATTAACCAAAAACTGAGATAATCCCTCTGCTGAGAACAGTAAGTCCTACTTACCAATGTCAGAGGTTGCAGCCTCACTGTCTTCACTCTCTGAGGTGCTAACATTGGGCACTGTTTCTTTCTGAACTGGATACATCTCACTGATAATTTTTGCCATTACTTCTTGTTCCACCCTAGCAAAAGGAAACCTATGTAACTATCAGGAAACTCCAAGACACCTAAAAGTATACAAATGAGCATTCTTGAAATAAAGCTCAAGGCAGCTCAAAGGAAAAAGGAGAAGGGAGGAGAAGAAAGGGAAAGTTTTCTTATGAAGTCATTCTTTCTTCCATATATTTTCTCTCAACGTTTTGTTACATTGCAACTCACCAATTTATCAGCCTGTTTTCTACAGTTTCCATAGTTTCTTTCCTTTGAGTGAGTTCATCCAAAACATCAGAAGCCTGCTGAGGAGCAGAAGCCACTGGAGGAAACAAAGGACCATTGTATTTTGGCGAAGCAACTTTAAACTGGCCATTAAGCTCCAGAGGAGGCAGAGAGAATTCTGGAATTTCATCCCTCTCCTCTTCTTGCTCCTAATAAATAAGTAGTAAATTAAGTTATGGTGTGTTTCTGGAAGGCAACATCATTGAGGTCACAGTCAGATTTTTTTTCTTTAAGAAACCTTGGTAGGTGTGTCACAGCACAGAGACCACAATCTCCCTCCTTAGTACACTGCAGTTAATTGATACAACTCTAAACTTAGCAAATCATAAATCTGTAGAGGTATAAAGCTATAAGAATTGCTAAGTAAAACATGATTTGTCTCATATTTCCTGCCTGTGCTGCACAGGGCAGAGAGCCAATGGTAAATGCTAATACTTGAGAAATTTACTTGTGAAATAAGTCAGGTTTGTTTCATACATCCTTCAGACATGCTCCTCCTTCCAACAAAAAAGAGTTTAGGAAACTTTGTACATTACTGGTTGTGTTAGGTCTTTTGGTTTGGATTTTGTTCACTTTTAGTCTGGGTTTGTTTCTTTCTTTTTTCCTAGAAATTAAACTTCTACTTTAAAATCTCCAGTCTGAAAAGACACATTGCAAGAAGTTAGCAAGCATGTCAAAACTCTAATAACGCTGCCAGCACTGAAGAGTAGATACTAATGGCTTACACATATGTTACATGTATTCTTTCACTTCCATTAACCTAATCTGGTGAAAGTTTAAACCTATTTCTGGGTAATTCATTCAAAAGATGCTCACAGACACTTTGAATTTAACCTTAAAGTGCTCTTTCTAAAAAGTTACAGGAGTTACTTGGTGTGGCTGTTTCAAGTTCAGTTGTTTCCAAAGATGTCACTCTCCTTTTTCCCCCCTTAGCACATCCATGGCATTGAGACCCAAAAAGCAATCTGTCATATCATGACTAACCTGTCATATCATAACGTAACACTTCAGAAATGGCTCATGAAGGATGAGAACCTGTATCCTTCCCTCGTAATATTAAAACCAAATGTTTCTGATAGTAATATGATTCTCTAAGAAGAAAATTCGGCATGACAGACAGAGATGTAGAGCTGAGCCCTAAATTACCGGTGAGAAGTATGAGATGTTGCATAAAAGAGCTCTCTTTAAGTTTATATTTACTAAGATAAATCTCCAACACAGCGACAGAAGAAAAAAAGTCTCTTTTCCCTTATACAAATTAAATCAACTTTCAATCCATAAAATTAAAAAAAATAAAATATCAACCCCCCCCCCTCGTATTTTCTGTGAATAAGAGAAGAGAGCGTGGTGATCAATGGCACAGAATTGAGTTGGAGGCCTGTGGCCAGTGGAGTTCCACAGGGATCGGTTCTGGGGCCAGTCTTGTTCAACATCTTCATCAACAACCTGGATGAGCAGACAGAGTGTACCCTCAGCAAGTTCCCTGATGACACCAAACTGGGAGCACTGGCTGATTCCTCAGAGGCTGTGCTGCCATTCAGCGGGATCTTGACCAGCTTGAGAGTTGGGCAGAGAGGAACCTCATGATGTTCAACAAGGGCAAGTGCAGAGTCCTGCAGCTGGGGAGGAACAACCCCATGCACCAGGACAGGCTGGGGGTGACCTGCTGGAGAGCAGCTCTGCAGAGAGAGACCTGGGAGTGCTGGTTAATAATAAACTGACCATGAGCCAGCAATGTGCCCTCGTGGCCAAGAAGCCAATGGCATCCTGGGGAACATCAAGAAGAGTGTGGGCAGCAAGGTAAGGGAGGTTCTGCTCCCCCTCTACTCTGCCCTGGTGAGGCCTCATCTGGAGTCCTGTGTCCAGCAGAGAACTGCTGGAGAGAGTCCAGCACAGGACCACTAAGATGATCAGGGGACTGGAACATCTTTCATACGAAAAAAGGCTGCAGGAACTCGGGCTGTTTAATCTGGAGAAGAGGAGACTGAGGGGAGATCTTATTAACATTTACGAATATTTAAAGAGTGGGTGTCAGGAGGTTGGGGCATCCCTTTTTTCTATAGTAGCTAGTAACAGGGCAAGGGGTGATGGGATGAAGCTGGAACACAAAAAGTTCCATTTAAATATAAGACACAACTATTTCACTGTTCAGGTGAGGGAGCCCTGGCCCAGGCTGCCCAGGGAGGGTGTGGAGGCTCCTTCCTTGGAGGTCTTCAAGACCCACGTGGACACGTTCCTGTGTGACCTGATCTAGGTGAACCTGCTTCTGCAGGGGGGTTGGACTGGATGATCTCTAGAGGTCCCTTCCAACCCTGCCATTCTGTGATTCTATGAAATCACTAAAACCAGAGAGAATAGAGGGCAAGACATTAACATCTTTCTGTCTCACTTCTCTCCTACCTTCATATGCTTTGAAAAGTCAAATAGGTACATGATGAGCATTGCAACAAAGAGCTATTGGGAAGCAGAATCTTTCTGGATCTTGAAACAGCAATAATTCTTCAAAGAAAAGCTGAGACTGACAAGGCAGGCTAAACAGAATATGCACACTTGGGTGACAAACAAATATCTCCAAAAGATTCTAGGCATAGAAACAAGACAATAAAGTTAAACTCAGAAAGGCACTGGATGCCTTGCAAGCTGATAAGCAGTTCATTCTGCTAGGATATATGTATTCATAACCATAATTCATTCTGACAGCACATGTAAAGATGTCTTTGTCCAGTGTTTCATTATGCATTTTCTTCTGACTGCATTACTCTATAAATTTTCTTTGATGTTGCCTATTTAATATAATCTTTTCTGAAAGTATGCAAAATACAAACATCTGGATTAAATAAACCAAGTGCATACAGTAAATCTTCCATATATTTAGCAACTTCTGACAAACTTTTGCAGTTCTCCTGCATTCTAAACCATGTGCAAAAGTGATTTAACAGTGCACAAATCCAAAATATAATTACATTCATTTTGGGGTGATATATTATCTCTGCTGAAACAGGAATAAAATAATATAATAGCATTTAATTATGCAGACTGAACTTGTACATATATCACCTCGTAGGCCAATCCTGAATAATCTGCACTCCATTTTGCATTTTACCTCCCTGGAGACTGTTGAAAATACCTATCTGACTTCCAATCCAAACACAGCATGAATTGGGAAGCCTTTCAGATATGATTGGAATATTAATTGCTGCACTTTGTAATAAAGCATCAAGTTGAAATTCTATTTCCCAAACTACAGTCAGATAATTAAAAAAAAATGTTTGAAATGATGAGGTGGTGTAGATGAATTTTGTTCCATTATCAAACGTGTACACACACAGTCTTTTATTACAGCCATCCAGAACTCAGCCATCAGTTTTATGATGGTGGATTTCTTCTTGGCAGGTTTCTATAGCAATTTTCACAAGCAAGGCCAGGCTGCACTGCAGGTGCCACCTGTGATGTTTCATCTGATGAGTTATACATGTAAAAAAACTTGACCCCAAGAGCATCTATGGGAAACAAGGGCTGAGGACAATGTTTACTCTTATCTCTGCAGGTCATATGTTTTGCAGCGGTATTCAAAATGGAAGCAAAACGTCTGAGGAACAAGTCCCCACCTTGCAATTACAGCATGTTCAGAGAGAGCAAAAGCTGTCTCTGGTCTGAAATCCTAAGAAGTTTGTTAAAGTTACTGCATGTGGCTGCATGTAAGAGCCAGAGGCCAGACTCAGGAAATCTAAGAGTCTGCTCTGAGCTTGTTAGCTGAGCAAGTTTCTCACTGTGGAATAAAGTAGGGTCCTTGCAAGTGATGGCCTTCCCAAACCTCTTCTGTGCTGAAAGTCTGAACCTACTTTGTTGTAGGGGCAACTGTTCATCAAAAATAAAGACGTGTGTAAAACAAAGCTCTCACAGTTTCCACTGTTTTATTCTGTGAATTTTCTTATTGTGAAATAAGAGCACCTAATTCAACTATTTTGGAAGAAGGAGCTCTGGCTCTTGAAACTCTAGACAGCAAGGTTGCAATGGGTGAACAAGGCACATCACCTCTTCCCATGGTCGAGCTGTGTTTTACAATCTAGGGTATGTTGCACTAGTGCTCAAAACTCTTAAAGTAAATTACTGTTAGGTTATGTGATCGGAAATTTCTCTCTGCCCACAAAAAGCCTCTCCATAGCAGGGAATGGGCAGGTGCCTTTGGATGAGTTGACAACTCATAAATCCATTTATTATGGTATGAAGGAAGAATATGTCGTGAAGGTACAAAACTTTCTATATGGTGTTTACAGGGAAGAACCAGAGGTGTGGAAAGGGAATGACCAAGGTTGTTTGGAGAGGTACAGCTGTGGGAAAAAAAAGGGGACAAAAGTAGCTAGTTGTCACCCTTGCCCAACCTTGCTCTATGTCTGATAGCACAATATGTCCTGTCTCCTCACTAAATGCCATTTCCAACTATTTTCCTGAGCAAGGAGCTTCCAAGGGATTCCAGGTGTCAGAGCTGGGGAGGGCAAGGACCCAGGACCAGTTATTGGGTAGATCGAGTGCCCATCAGTGGCTACTGGAAGGATCCACACTGTGTGTGTTTGTGTGTGCATCTATCAATACACACACATGTGGATGTGTTCATCCACTCAAGCACACATCTAACATAGACTTCCATCCTGAACTGCCAGAGAGGAGAACAGGATCAGGCTGTTGGTGCTGTTTGAGTGCTGATCTGTGCATCCACTCATGAACACAGACCTACATGTGTATGGTATATGTGTGTTTGCCTGTGTGCCTCTCAGCCATACATGCTCAGCACCACTACTGGCTGGGCCTGAGAGCAGGTAGCTGCAGAAATTTACCTCTGTCGGGCTACCAAAGCTGACAACTGACATGTCAACTCCTAAGTATCTTCTGGTAGAAAAGGCAAAACAAATCCCAGGAAAAGGAAACACCTGGCACAGGGTCCTGAGGCCTTTTTGCAATAGGCACTAAGGAAGAAAAGAAACAGGAAAAAAGGCAAAACTAAGTGGGGGGAAAAAGGCCATTTCACACAAAAACTTATCCTCTTCAAATTCTAAGAGCATTAAGTTCTCATAATCAAAGGAGAGTGGGGGGAAGACAACAATAAGCCATCATCCTGTATAGCATTTTATGCACATTTTTTTAATGAATCTGAAGCCTCTTTTATAACAACAACTTTGCTTTCTTTTGATGTCTTAAATACTCGTGCCACTCCCGAGGTTGAGTTTATGCTTTCACATTGTGTTTGTCTTGCACATTTTTAAGAACATTGTCTGTGTGGTCACAGGCCAAACATATGTTTCACTTGGAATGTTTTTTGGTATTGTGGTTGAAATATATCCCATTGCCAAAAAAAAAAAGCAATCCAGGAGGAAAAAAAATTAATTAATAAATATTATTCACATATAAAAAAATCTCCCATGGCAGCAATTCCCTTGTTAGTTCATAAACTGATTTCTTCAATAGCTTTCCTACTAATTTTTATAAAATAAAGCTGTTCTGTGCAAACAGAAGAAAGTTGTCCAAAGAGATGTAACCCCTCTCCTACAGTAACATAAGATAACACTCTAATCCTAGGATCAGAAGCACACAGAACAGGTAAAAAGAATACAGAATCACAGGATCTTAAGGCTTGGAAGGAACCTTGAGAGATCATCTAGTCCAACCCCCCTGCCAGAGCAGGCCACCTAGAGTAGGTCACAATACATTTTTGGGCAGATTTTGGTACACACACAGCAAGTTTCTCTCACTGGAAAGAAGCTTGAGGAAAAAGCACTTCAAGAGAAATACTAGCCAGCAACAGCAATTTCAAGTTCCTGCTATTTACTGAGTCCTAAATGAAGCAGAAGGTGGAAGCTGCCATCTCTCATAGAGGCAAGATGCTCCACAACAGCTCAGAGACAGCATCTTGCTTCCTTCCTTCAGGAAGGAAAAGGACTTGCTACTTGAAAGAATGAAACCATAAAAAGAGTATCTCAAATAAACTCATGTCATCATAATCCTGAAACAACGTTGTTAAACGTGCACAGACTCATTAACAAGGCAACCTTCAAAACAAAAATGTGCACTCCTAATGGGATCCATGAGAGGAGCAGTGCATGTGCTACACACGGACTCACACACGCCGCTTGTCTGGTTTTTCTTAAAGTTACATAACGTTTGGCTGAAATGAGACACTATGCTAAAGCATTTTAGGGCCTGAAAAAGCACATGCAAATTGCTGTACACCAAAATGTTGTAAAAGGGAACCCTCAGAAAACATTTTCACTTTTTAAAATATAGGTCATCTTACTCAAAATCTGTGAGAGTATCTTACATGTGCATCACGTCTGGAGTTTTGTAACTGTGAAATCTGAGTGCTACAATGACTTGCTGACTTTAGAGGACTATTTTTATTTCTAGTGGATTCTTACACATCCATATTTTACTTTTATACTGTAATTCTTAAGCCCTTTATTTACATAGTAATTTGTAATCTTGTTTCCAGCACTGTGTACAGTTCAGTATTGCTCACAAAACTTTTAAAAGTAAGGGACACCTTTGCAATACAATTACCTGCATGACATCAGTAACCTCAGTGAAACTGGTTCCAGGAAGCTTAGTGTCTTCCTCCTCACTATGTATATCTTCTGGAGTCTAATAAGGACAGATTGAAATTGTTAGGTAATTCATATTGTGAGCTAAAATTGCATTAGCAGAAAAACTTCATGACAAGATTCCAATTAAATCACCACTCACTGTCAATAGCCTGAACCCACGAAAATGCTTTACCCACCTTAAAAGGTAGGAAGAATTTCTTTGCATAAAGAAAGATTATTAGAACTTTTCCTTGTGTGCTGGCAACTAAAACCTGCTGTTACTAAATCTAATGGAGCAGCTCAACATCAAAAGTTCTAGGGCAATGCCTGCAACTCCTTTTAATAAAAAACTGGAAGACAAAATATCATAAAACATGGCACACAAGAGTCTAGAAGTCTGAAGCAATTTACACACATGTACTTTCCACCATCTTATTTAATAATACCATTTTTAAATAATAATCACTATCTGAGTCCATAGTCTCTCTCTTATACAGCAAATACCTTGACCAGAGGACTCTGAAGGACTTCACTCCTTAAGTCAGAACAGCAGGTAACACACAGGGAAAGTATACAATAACTATACAAAAAATAATCTCTGCATCACCGTGCCTTCACACTGCTCAGTCTGTGTAATGCACAAGTCAGAAGTTCGCTGGAAGAAGCAAAATGCCATCGTGTAAACACATGCCCTAGTTTACAACCTTATAGTTGGGCATGAAGCAGTTAACCTTTCCGTTGAACAAAAATCTACATTACTGCTTAGCTTAGATCATAAACACTTCTGAAAGGTTCTATGGAAAGAGGATAGAGGAGATTGGCCAGGTTCACACACAGCAGGCTACCAGGAAACAAGTCGTGCTTAGATGACACTAACCACTCCATGGCAGCCAAAGAGCAGAGGGAGGAATGAGGAACATCCTCAAACTTCATGCCAGAACACTGAAGCCAGTGTAAGAAAGACAGACATGGGCCAATAAGGCATTGCAGCTCCTAACAGGACAGAGAAATGCTGTTTTCCTTAAGTTTTTCTATGGTCATTATTTAATCTTGGAAAAGCAGCATCTTGCTACAATTCTTCATTTTCTAAAGCAAATACCTAACATTAGAAATTCTTCAGAATAATTCTTCCCTTTTTCCTGGAACTGTCTAATTTCTCTAACTAAAACAAGACAATGAGGTAACTTTGTAGTAATTTAACATTCTTTTTTAACAAATGTGAATTGACAGACATTTAGACCAATCAATTGCTGTCATACCACATCAACAGGAGGAAGTGTAGATCCAGAGCCTGGAAGATGGTGGTTTACACTCACATCATCACTTGAAATACTGTCAATATCTATATTTGGTAACACCTAGGACAGAAAAAAAGAGATCAGTCTGAAAATCTGTTAGCTCTGCTACTGTCGTTGAACTTTTTAGATCCTCTCTTCCACTTGCTACTGAGACACTAAACTTCAGTGACCTCCTTTTCTCGTATCTGTATATGGTAACAACTTGGTTCTGATAAACAAAACTGTCATGTATGAAAACTAACCCCTGAAGTATTTCTCTCTTTTCTTGCAGTACCTGATTTTTCCTGTTCTCTTTGCCTTGCACATCACAAAAGTTGAGTATACCTACATCTATTTATATAGCAGATGCGTGTTTGACACACAATTTGTTCACATCATGTTGGCCTACAAGCTGCTGTGTGAAGCCAATAACCAGCCTATGTTGTCACATATCTTGTGTGGTAAAATAAAGGGATAATTGTATTCCAGTATAGTTTGTAATAAAGGCATGTCCATTACAGCATCAAAACACGTTGTGTTTTTTTTTTTCTTAAGAACAAATACTTAAATGCATCCTTAATTCTTTGGATGGGAAAAAAAAAGATTTATCTTAAATGTTTAAGAAGTAGATGAAATAACAGTAAAATGCATGTGGGTGGATTGCAGTGAAACAGCAAGGGAACAAACCACATACTATTCTACCTCTATTTAACTTTGAGTTCCATGAATCATTTGTATCTGAAAGGTGTGTGTGGGGGAGTGTGTATATTCTCAACAATTTGAACCCAAAATAATGATCATGTAAGAAACATTAACTTTCCTGACAACAGACTTATGTAAAAAAAAAACCTAAATAAACAATCCCACCCACTAGGTAAAGACTGCACTGGCTGATTAATCAGGAGTGAAATCCTTGGGCTGACTAAAGGCCAAAGCAATCATCCAAGAAAATTGACATTTATACTAAGTTGTTTTTTTTTTTTTCATTCCAAGTTTGTTCTGGCTCAAAAATATCCTTAAAAAAAAAAAAACCCAAAGAAAATGTGACATAGAATTAATTACAAACACCCAGCACAGGTGACTTACTGAAGAAATAGTTGCTGTTTTGATCAAATAATAAAGAGATTAGCAAAACATGACAATTTCTTGCTCCCTCTATTCTACGTTTCTGATGTTTACTGAAAGCCACCTACTGTTGTCAAAGCAAGTTACTGTCAGGTAAGATTGTCTTTAGTTAGTATTTATTAAAACAAACAAATAATTCTCACTCTTGACATGTACCTGCACAGACAGCTGAGGAGGATCCTTTTTCTCTGACCTCATCTCTATCACAGCTACGTTTGGTTTTTTTACCTCAACTGGTGGTTTTGGTGGTACTTGATGAAGAGAGGTTGTAACTGTGACAGGCTGTGATTTACCTATGACTGCTCCAGCAGGCTGCAGTGAGATGTCATTAATTTGGGTTTGACCTGAGGATAGTTTATAAAATAATTAAAAGAGAGAGATGTATCTAGAAACCTCAATAAAATAAAGAATTCATTAACATTAAACCCTAGGTGTCTGCATTTCACATGAGACGGACTGAGACCTCGTGTGTAATTACTAATTAGAAAGTCCCCTGTTAACCACAGCTAAAGTGTAGTGCTTCACCAGGACACTTTCAGGCTTTCTCTGCAGGAACTGTAAACTCCACGCTGCCCATTTTTTTAAATGACTCGCTTTTCTTGACTACGGTGACACCTACTGCTGAAAACAAGAATAACGACATCGTGTTTGCCCCTCAAACATTACACCCCATGCTTCCCTCACCTCACATTTTCTTTAATCCTATTTAAAATACTGTGACACTTAGTATAGCATCCCACCAATTTTTGTTTTTTTAAAAACAACTATCTTATTTCAATGCCAATGCAACACTAACCCTTCCCAAAACGAGGTCTATATAAAGGTTCTATTGAAGGTCCAAAACCACAGAAGCCATGAATGTAGTGTGTTTAGCACAATCCTATCCATATCGTTGGGCTGGTCATCGAAAATGTTGAACCTAAGGGCCAATGATTCAGTTCCTGCTTATGTGGATATCACAGTTAAAGCCAGAACAAGAACCCTGGAAATGTAAATCGAACCAAAGAAGGTATGTACAGCTTAGCAAATAACTGCTTTGTCAGAGTGTCACCAGACATCCAGCACCAAGAATGAGGAGAAGAACAACATTTCTAACTGTTCCTCCATGCAGATTTCCCATGAGAAGGGCAACTGAAAATCACTGACTTAAGAAGATGTGAGATGTATTTTCAAGAAGTAGCAGTAATTAACTTTCACACATCATTTTACAGGTTATTGGCTCCTACCCAGTGGAATAGCCATAGGAATGAGGTGACCTTCAAGGGGGCCGCAGGCAGCAGGCACGTCTCGACTTGGACTAAAAAAGTACCGATTTTCTTGAGCAAGTGCATGGAAAGGAAGCTGTTTCCTAGGGCTGGTTATCACCTTCTGTGTACAAAAAGAAGTCTGTGTTCTTGCTGACTTTACCTTTGTACCTGAAACAAGAGTAGATAAACTGCAGCTCACCAACACATGTACAAACCCAGTAACATCACAGTCTTTATGAATTTAAGGTCTTCTACTGAAACAACTATGAATTTTTGCTGTGGGATGGAAGGAAAGAGGGAGGGAGACAGGGAGGGAAATATCTCAAAGCCCTAAGTTAGATGTCTCAGTATTGACAGCAATAAAGGACTTAAATGACGATTGTTAAACATCTGAATCTAGCAAAAGAAAGTGCAGGAAAGTGAAGAAAAGGACATGAAGATGGTTATAGGTTAGAATGAAACATGATTTAGCAGCTAAGAAGCTTACAATTTAGGTTTGAAACACAGCATTAGAAGAGCATGCAAATCTGGCATAAAAACCAGGCAGGATGCAGAACACAGCCAAACTTTCATCTGTTGTTCACCTGCCTCAATTTTATAAACATGCAGCTTGCCTCCAGCCACAAGACTGCCAGGTACTCAAAGGAACAGGTATAATCTACAAACTCTGGGTTTAACAATTCAGTGCTACTGGCAGATAAAGTCATAACTAATACCTATAACTCTTGACTTGCAACAAGGAGGAAGCACTGATTTTTGGGTATAATTGTGAAGTGGTATTTCAAAGTAGCCACCTAGAAGCAATTTGTATGTAACAAGGACTAAGTACAGTGCCAAGGAGGACACCTATTGCAATGTTGCATTTCACATTTATGTAGTCAGGCAAGGTTATATTCTTTGCAAACAGTGGATATTACTAATGAAAATATTTAACTTGAATCTAAATGGATAAAAATTGCCTGAAATATCCTCAAAAAAGAGGCCAACAATTGTGATTCAAATAAAATGCTTCTGCTGCTATTTTGGAGGCATTAGGAAAATGCAACTGGAAAAAATGACAGTAGTAACCAATTCCATATCTTCACTACAGCTGAAAAGTATCATTGTAGTCCTCTGTTGCTTCTAATCATCACCCTTCCTGTATCAATGGCCAGTTAACATAGAGCAACGAGCACTTGTTAGCCCTGTTCACATGTAATGCCTTCCTAATGAATTGAAGAATGAAAACTAATGGTTATAAAATTTAGGGATAATAAAAGATTAACAATGTGACTTTTAAAAAACACAATCAAGTAAAGCAATTTACTCAAGAAACAGTATTTCTGTAACGAAAAATTATGGGTTATAAGCCTAGAAACAAGAATAGCCAGTCATAACTCTCCAATGAGAAAATACAGGTCAGAAATGAGTGTCTCTGAAAAAGGATTTAAGGTTGTGTTGGATCAGTAGTGTAATGAGAAACCACAACACAATGCTATGGGCAATGGGATAAATGTAATCCTCGACATCTCAAGAGGATGTTAGGGAGGCAGAGCAGGAGTAGACTTCCATATATGACAGTACTGATTGATAATAAGCTAACCATGAGCCAGCAATGTGCCCTCGTGGCCAAGAAGGCCAGTGGCAGCCTGGGATGCATCAAGAAGAGTGTGGGCAGCAGGTCAAGGGAAGTTCTTCTCCCGCTCT
>WBNH01003258.1:243873-256696 GCA_013401255.1 Urocolius indicus
TGATCTAGGTGAACCTGCTTCTGCAGGGGGGTTGGACTGGATGATCTCTAAAGGTCCCTTCCAACCCTACCATTCTATGATTCTATGATTCTATAACTGCATTCAGTACTAATTCTGTACCTTTGTAAAGATACTCACAATAAATTAGACAGAAAATTTGAAGTGCTCCGTATACTTTTGCTGCATAAGATTTCTCAACATGGGAAGAAGAAATTAAGGGCAGAATCTGTGATGCCTTTACAGGAAGGGCATCTACTTTCCTGCAAAGCATAGGCTAGCCAGAAAAACTGTTCTTGAATCAAAGAGAAATTAGTGGACTCAGGACCATAGATGCAGTTCAGTGGCTTATGATTCAGAAGAGGTCATACTGCATGATCTAATGGTCCCCCCATGGCTTTGAACTTTTGAGTAAAAGCAGAAATTGGCAACATGTCTGTAATATCACCAACTTGTAAAAACAAGGTTCTCACAGTAAGAATGATGAAGTACTGTAAACACACAGCACCTCATTTTTATTGCTTTCAACTTTTCATTTCCCCCTCAAAAGTTTATTTGCACGGAGCAGAAACTAGATATTTAATTAAACTTAGCTTTAAAATCCTAGTGTTTTTATTTATTGGTTCAAATTATGCAAGAAAACATCTCCAACTTTTTTTTTAGAAATGCTCTTTCACTCATAAAAATGTTAGTTGGATTTTTTTTTCCCATATGAAATCAAGCATTAGTCACTAAGGTTTATTTGCAAAGAAAATGGTTGAGAGTTATAAAATGACTGAAAAGAGACTCTCCAGATGGCCATTTCAGTCTTAAATAAACATCCTTATTCTAACACTAATTTAAAACAAGCTTAGTGGACTGCTCTAACAAAATAGAAGCATTTAATAAGTCTGGATTTTCCAGCCAACCAAACTCGAGGCCAACGACTTCCAATAATTTTTTCAGCCTTTATCACCTGGTACATCAAGGCCAGGAAGAGAATCTGTGGGTGCAGATTCACAAAGGAAAGAACTAACAATGTCTAATGAAAGCAAGATTTCCTTTTTTCTATCTTAAACCTGGTGCTTTATAGCCCTCATTCAACTTTGTTTCATTTTGTTTACACTCTAGAGGAGTACAGATCTGTTTCTAATTTTATTATTTATACTGTCCTGCCTTACCAGCATCTTTCAACACAGCAGCCCTTAAACACATTTAAGTATCTTGTCTTCATGAGACCCATGTGAAACACAGTATTATGGCTTTTCATTTTATTGGAAAGAGGTAGGAAAGCACCAAAATTAAGCAACTCGATCAACTGTCTTATAAGGATTGTCAAAGACAAGTAACTTCAGTATCAAACAAGGCCGACTTAAGTCTAAAGCCATTAAAATCAGAAAACTTGGAAACAGGACACATTAATTGGAGGGCTATTTTTGTAAGTGACAGGCAAAAAAAAATCCATATTCTTCCTTTCTTTGCTTAGATAAGAATACAGTGGAGTGTCTTGTTTTATTTACTGTCAAGACAGAAACAAAACCGTAACTTGGTGTAACTGCAGTCTGATGTGAAAGAGAGCAATGAATTTTCTGGCAGCTTTATTATTGCAAGCACCCGTGTTGCTGTACTGCTGTGGTATGACTTAATGACTTGGAAGAGAACCACTTTGGGTAAAGGCCATCCAGAGTTCATTCTGTTTCAAGTAAATAGCTTTTATACTCTATTTGTCACATGCAGGAGTTCAGGAAGATCAAATACTGCATGGATCCAGGGGACAGTTTTCTCTTTCATTTCTATTCCCTTCCAACAGAAAACGAGTTAAAGCACAGGAGCAGCTTATTACAACTGTGGGCAAGCTGTACCTTTGCATTTCACTGGCACTATGGAATTAAACACTGGTAGAAAACTGGTTGGATCGAGTGATCAAATGAGGTGCTTATTACAATTAGACTGGGAGAGAGTGGGGTACTTTTTCTGTTTCTTTACAAGGTATTGTTTCTGGAATGATGAAATTGGCCTCTCTGGAAAGTTTGTGACCTTCTATAAAGGCCAACAATCTAATAAATATAGAAGAAAAAAAAGTAAGTGAAGACTCAGCAAAAGCAGAACTGCTGATTAAATGTTTTTAAAGAAGTGTCTGTTCTCAATCCAAATTTCAGCAGTCACTGTATCATTGTTATTGATACACTAAGTGCTTAGTAACACACTTTTACTCTACAGATTAAACTCAATTACAAGTGTACAGCACAGCCAGTAGTCAAACAGTGATCCATCATGCTGGTCCTTCAAATGAGTATAGCAGCATTTTTCATCAAAGAAAAACAAGAAGTGTTCCATGCAAGGGCAAATAAAATACATAGGCAACAAGAATAACAGGTTTCATATACCAAGTTCTCACCTTTTAAAAACTACACTAAGTTTTGAAAAGTCTTTGAGATTTTTGCCAGGACTATTACCCACATTTTCCAGGAAAGTTGTGAGAATTGCAAATACTTTTCACCAATAACACTTTTACTTCATGCATCACAATCAAGCTCCAGCGCATAGGTTAGGAAAGTAGTAGGAGGAAGCTACAGGAGTGGCTTATTTAAACAAAGAGCTGCCAGAAGCTTCCCCTGTAGCTGACAGGGCTAATGCCAGTCAATTCTAGGATGGACCCACCAATGAGCAAGGCGTGGCCACTTAGTGCTTCTTAAACACTGCCAAGCATGGGATATCAATCACCTCTCTAGGAAGACTCCTGTAATTGCCTAAGTTTTAAATTAAATGGTAGGGGTTGGAAGGGACCTTTAGAGATCATCTAGTCCAACCCAACTGCAGAAGCAGGTTCACCTAGATCAGGTGGCATAGGAACATGTCCAGGTGGGTCCTGAAAACCTCCAAGGAAGGAGCCTCCACACCCTCACTGGGCAGCCTGTTCCACTGCTCCCTCACCTCACAGTAAAATACATGGAATATCTATGGAATTCCTAATAGAAAAACTGGGAACACCTTATTTATGACAATAAATTACTTACCTCTAACACTCTCTATCACTCTGGGTCTTTGAGGTTTAGGCTTGGGAGAGGGTGAGTTGAATCTCAGATATGGTGCTTTCTTCAGTGTGCTCCGATGTCCCTGGTAAATTGGTTTCCCATAAACTTGAGACAGATAGTCTTCATTTTGCACCACTGCACTTCGAGTCACAGGGCCCTGACACACATACATAAAGAAAAAAAACAGAAAGAGTTTACAATTCTTCATGTATGAACATTTCAACACATCAGTACCGTTGCAAAGGTCTAGAGGAAAGAGAAGCAAGAAGTTCTGAACCAAACATGAATTTCAAGCACTCAAAATGTATAGAGAATACACACAAGAAGCTTAGTAACAGCTGAAGAGAACAGCTGGTACTGGGCAAGACAAATTCAAAACACAACAATGAAATCCACATTACACACACTTAGCTTAGGCTTCTACAGCACATGAAGAGAAGGACAATTCTAACAACAAAAATCTACAGAATGAAGCTACCACCTTCACTTAAAAGTATTACAGTTACACAAACAACATTTCAGATGAATGGTGCAATAGCAGTCATCACCAAAAAAGAACTTAGGAACTCACATCTGCTCTTTTTTCTTTCTTTTGCAAACTTTCAGAAGAAAAGTAAGTTCTAAACTTCTGTTTGCTTGTGTTATCTTCTGCTTGCTTCTGCAATGACTTAGTGCCAAATAAAGGCTTCTTTGTCGAGCATCCTTGGAGTTTTTGAGTTTTTGCTTTAATTTCTTTATTGGTCTTTATAGCCTTGATGTTTTGGGCTCTCTTGATCCATGGGATCTTTTGATCATATTTCACTTGTTCCAAATCATTTCTTGCCATTTCACCCTACAGACAAAACATAAAAGTAATAAAAGGACATTTTATCTTCCAGGGTATTAGAAGAGTCTGTGGATAACTTTGAGGTTCTGAGAAATGGCCTGTTTTTCATGTGAGCCAGCAACTGTGACCAGTGATTTTCATTGAGCAACCCAAGTTTTTAAATAGAGGTAAGTATTTTACTGTAGTGCACTAGATGCTGGTAATAAGAACATGAGGAAACTGCTTATTAACTTGTGAGTGAATCACATTTAACTGTGGGCATTAAAGAATAATCTAAGGTAGGAAACATGTAACACAAAAATTTGACCTCATTTTTTCCATCCATACCTGGATTTCTGCACTGATTGCCTCAATCCACTCATCCACAGTCTTTCTGATACGAGTCTCTTCCAATATATCTCTGAATCAGAAGAAAGAACTATTTTAGGTCAGTACTTCTTAAATTGCAGAGATTGTTCCTGGGAAAGTAATGACCTATGAACACTATAAAAAGACAAGCCTAGAACACAGCTGGTAAGATTATGTACCTCTGCAGTCTCCAAAAGGCACTAAGCACAAGGCACTAACCTCTCTGAGTTTCCCAAACCTAAGTCTGCTCTTACATAATGTCACCTGCAGCGCCTTCCCACTGTCCTGCAACAAACATGGCTACAAACATCAGTGAGTAATAAGTGGCAGCCATGTGTCAGTTGCTATTTTGATCAATAACTGAAAAAACAAGGCAACAAAAATATTTTGCTGCCAACTCCAAAGACAAAAAGCAAATGACACAAATGACTGCTTCCTCTAAAGGGCAATGATAGGAGGCATTGTGCCTGAAAACCTCTGTACATGAAAAGAAGAGTTACCTGTTCTTTTGGAGACGAAGTTAAATTGTATTTTAATAGGAAAACATTTATCATGATTCAAGCAAGAGTATTAAACACAACTAACAAAGCAAAAGTTCAAAAGGCAAAGAATTGGTGTAGCATGCCTAATTCTGTAACATTTACAGGCTTAGGAAGCCTCTTCTGTTCAGCATTATGAAATCACTCTTTAATTTTCCTGTTCATATCAGTTTGTCTACAAAAAGCTTAAAGCTCATTTGTCCTGACAGTAGAGCAGCTTATCCCAGATACCATCTTAGAATTCAGATCTACTAAAAAGTAACAGGTACCTGTCAAAAAATTCAGTTCACATCAGGAAGGTCAAAACCATTTGAAGTTCAAGAGAGTCATTTAATGACTTTTTAGAAGAGTCAATAAATACTTTTTGCAGGGAAGTGCATAGTTCTTCAAAGCACAGAATTTAGAAAGATAGAGGTGACAAAAGGTGAGCACACACAGTGAACAGTCACACACAGCATTGAATTGTAGGTCAAACCTGTTTGCAGTCAAGGCATTAATAAAAGTGTACATGGCATCTCCATCTTTGGCACGAACCACAGCTTCCAAGTTTTCCTCAAGAACTTTTTTCTTGCTTTGTACATCTTTCAGAATCCTTTCAGCATCCCTCAGTATAGACTTTGGCACTTTAACATTTTGAAGGATGGAGGGTTTGTTGAGCAGATGATGTTCAGGAAGATCAGATGTAACAGGAGGTTTATTTGACTAGAATCGAAACAGAATTGCCAGCTTTTTTCATCAGAGATTGTAATCTGCATTTTCTACACACTGATCAGAATTCCTATTGATCTATTATCACACCAATGCCCATCACACAAAATACCATCCACCTGCACTATCAGCAACTTCAATTACTCAAGAACATTGTGTATGTTGCAAATATATTTGACAGTCAAGCAAATGGTAAGATATCCAAAAGCTCTCACGTGAGGAAATATTGGAACGTGTGAGAAGAGATGCTAATGAAGCTAATGAGCATCTGCAAATTAGATACTTGAACTATCACATGCAAATATCTCCATGTAACAGTATTTAAGTACAAGTGCAATAAAAACCAAAGTCCTTTAAATATATGAACTCTTTTGGCAACAATCTACTCCAAGAAAAACATGGCAAGATACTTTAAGAACAACAAGATGAAGCCCTCAGCAGCACCATGCTCCTCTCCTCCTTACATCACTTTTCCCTTTTCAAAAGAAACTATTAGCTTTTTACTTGCAGAACCCTCTTACAGAGATAAAAACCAAGCATATATTATTTGCTAAATACAAAAGGAAAGCACATGAGTACACAGGAAATGAGGAATCACATATCTATAGCTCTCACATTCGTCCTCACACTCCTGATGGCACTCTGGGGACCCCAAGTGGAGTCCTTCATTTTCCAGAAAGGAAACCAAAAAAGAAACTCCAAACCAAAATCCAAATACCCAAACTTGAGTAAATTCTGAAAGCATCAACTGAATAACAGAAAACACCCTGAGAGATGATAAATCCAGTTTAGATTTATGGACAGTCTTTTATCAAAACATAACAAAAGTGTATGCTCTACCATTGTGCCAAAGCACAGTAGACATCATAGAATTCAAAACACTTATCCCATGGTCTTGGTTTTGCCTGGTGAGAAGAAACACATTCATTTTTTAATTACACTTTTTGACAAGCACTAACTCAGTGAGACAGGTGAGATTTGTAAGAACATGCAAGAATTGTAAAATGATGTAGACTTGCCAGTAAGACCCAGATCAAGAAATGGTAATTGTGTTAGTAGTCCACAACTCTGCCCCTTTGAGATGGCAGCTTTCTGCCTGACATTTGTATGAGTCCCTCAGGGTAATTCACTGATTGAACAAGTCAAGTCAAAGAACAAGTGAAATCTTGCTGTATGTAGTAGCAAGCTTTAAAAAAAACCCTTACAGGTATGCAACAGTTACTGTAGGGAGGCAAGTAATGTTCATACTAGAATGCACACAGGCAACACAGCACAACCAATAAGGTTGATTCAAAGCCACCTTTTGTTTGCTTTCTACTTCCTTATATATCCTACTTCCACCCATGTGATCACACAAGGCTTAACTGATTCTCTTCTTCAGGTGCTGAGCACACAGCACCTTTTCTTAATGATTAGAAACAGCTTGCCCTGCATCAACTCCCTTATTACTTATTCAACCACCACCTTTCTTCAAACTAAGGGAATATCTGGCTGGTCCAAATCATACCCTTGTTCAATTAAACATGCCCTCTCAGTGTAGTGTTAGCTTATTGTAAGCACATTCAAAACTATTTCAGTATTATAGTGTTTCAATAAATAAATAAATAAGTTCTATTTACCTTAATAAGATCATTCCTGTCTGATTTCCATGCATTTGCTTCCTAAAATGACAGAAGAAGAGCTTATCTAAAGACAAATCTGTCAAGGTAAAACCTCCAGTAGACATTTGATCAGTTTCACTGGGAACAATGAATTCCTTGTGAACTGCTAAATCTCACTGCAGTCTATTTTTTTTAGCTTAGAGCACCACCTTCTGTTCCAGCACCACTGGCCTGGGCGAACTCAGGTGCTGCACTCACTGGTATGAATTAGCAGTCATTTATCCCTTTATCAATCTACAAATCACTCAATGACTAGAAGTCCAGTATCCAGCTGACTCAGCTCTACATTTGCTGTTCACTCTCATTTTTTTTTGTTGCATCCAGTGACAAGATAAGGGGTGACTGAAAGAAGCTGGAACACAAAAAGTTTCATTTAAACATAAAGAAAAACTCTTTCAGTGCTGAGGTGGGGGAGCCCTGGCCCAGGCTGCCCAGGGAGGATGTGCAGGCTCCTTCTCTGGAGGTTTCCATACCTGCCTAGACGTGTTCCTGTGTGACCTGAACTAGATGGACCTGCTTTGGATTGGACTGGATGATCTCTAAAGGTCCCTTCCAACCCTGCCATTCTATGATTCTATGATCTCTGCCTTCTTGTTTACCTTTTTTGTAAAAAAGAGGAAAAAAACTTGAGATCATTTATGTCAACTATGTCTCAGCTGCCATTCTGCCTGCCATCTCTTCCTGTTCTGTTGCCTGTACTAAGCTGTTACTCAATTCAAGCTTTAAGCAGTAGTGATAAGCAAATATTTGCAACATCAACAGAGCACGTGGCACCTGCTCTTTTACTAACAAGAACAGTTAATTGTGCAATCCACTAACACATTACAAAACCTGTGAAAGGATGCATCAGCTATACTATAAGATATGACAGATAAAGCTGTTTTCTAAAGCTACAGCAACAAATAACTAGCAGGTAAGACAAAGTATTTCTAGGGAAGTATGCAAGCTGAAACGTTCAACCACAGAAATGAATCAATAGGATTAAAGCTGTTACATTCCAAGCTAAGTGAAAAAACTGAATTCAAGTCTTTCCTGCCATGTATATTTACAAGAACAGAGGAGATCTCAGCAGACAGGCTTAATAACCAGGTACACCTTGCTTTCACATGGAATCAAGTTAACAGATAAAAGCCTCAGTTGTCAAAAACCAAGACAAGCAACATGTTGCCAGAACCATTTAAGCATCAAAGGTACAAAATCATTAGTATGAGAAACAATACAACAACGTATGCCAAGTAATTCTTTGGCAACAGCATTCTTTACAAAAAGAAGTGGCAAAATGAGAAAGGGAATAGCTTAAATTCATCCCTAAAGCTGACTGCAGATAAATAGAACATTGTTCTTTCCCAAATGGATATGCTGCATCAGCTCTGTAGCTCTAGTATCACAGGAAGAAAGCCATCAGAAAACAGGCACTGAAAGCAGGCTAAATCTTAAAACAAACAAATAAACCACTTTTAGTTTTTTTAACCAGTTTCCTGCTCAGTAGAATGGCAGTAAGAGCCTCTACAGCTGACCATGAGCCAGCAACGTGCCCTTGTGGCTAAGAAGGCCAGTAGCATCCTAGGATGCATCAAGAAGAGTGTGGGCAGCAAGTCAAGGGAGGTTCTGCTCCCTCTCTACTGTGCCCTGGTGAGGCCTCATCTGGAGTCCTGTGTCCAGTTCTGGGCTCCTCAGCTCAAGAGGGAACTGCTGGAGAGAGTCCAGCACAGGGCCACCAAGATGATCAGGGGACTGGAGCATCTCTCATACAAGGAAAGGCTGCAGGAACTGGGGCTGTTTAGTCTGGAGAAGAGGAGACTGAGGAAGGATCTTATTAATAGTTACAAATATCTAAAGGGTGGGTGTAAGAAGGTTGGGGAAGCACTTTTTTCTATGATATCTGGGGACAGGACAAGGGGTGATGGGATGAAGCTGCAACACAAAAAGTTCCACTTAAATACAAGAAGAAACTATTTCACTGTTAAGGTGAGGAAGCCCTGGCCCAGGCTGCCCAGGGAGGGTGTGGAGTCTCCTTCCTTGGAGGTCTTCAAGACCCACCTGGACATGTTCCTGTGTGATCTGATCTAGGTGAACCTGCTTCTGCAGTGGGGTTGGACTGGATGATCTCTAAAGGTCCCTTACAACCCTGCCATTCTATGATTCTGTGATACAGTGTAGTCCATTGCATACTCACTAAGGCATTACTAAGGCTCAAAGCCCTTCTATGTACAAAGATTGCAATATTTCAAGTCATTGCAAAAAACAAAAGAAAATCAGTCTTTTCACAGAGGTAGAAGCAAAGGCAACACTGTCACTGAATTCAGTTTTCTTCAGTTTTTCTCTACATTTTTTACTCCCCTTATTCAATCTCTTGGTCCTTCTGGTAATACGGACTTTACCTGTAGCATGTCATGCATTTCTCTTCTCAATTGGCCAAGATCTTGAAGTAAGTCATCTGCTTTTTTCACCGTTTTCTCAATCGAACTGCAATTTGGGAAGGAGCTTTCAAAAGCAGGGGAGGAGTCTGTACGCAAAGCAGTATTCCTGAGGGGAGACACACTCCTGGTTAAGTCTCATAGCTCCTCATATGCCCCAAGAAAGTAGCCAACTTTAAAACTGAACATGAATCTAAAGTAAAATTATACCAAACCTTTATATAAAATGCAATTTGCTTTTTTACTTGAGGTTAAATACAGGTTATTGGGTTTTTTGTGTTTACCACTTAGCACTTTGAGCTGTCTCCTTGTATTTTGAACAGTGAAACAGTCTAAATTTCAGATTTAATAGAGCAACACTTAAACTTTAGATATCTTTCCATTTAAAGCAAATAACATTTTTGTTATCATAAATAAGAGTACATGTGTAGCTGTTTCTCATATATAGAGAAATTGTGACATCCAACTACTGCCTGGGGAAAATGTGTTTCCGAGTGGATGGCTAAAGTGATTTCCTAACTCACTCTAAAGCTTAGAAAGTGGTAGGCTGATGCTGCTCAACAAGGGGTAATGGGATGAAGCTGGAACACAGAAAGTTCCACTTAGATATAAGACAAAACTATTACACTATGAGATGAGGGAGCCCTGGCCCAGGCTGCCCAGAGGGATTTTGGAGGCTCCTTCCTTGGAGGGCTTCAAGACCTGCCTGGACATTTTCCTTTTCTACTTGATCTAAGTGAACCTGCTTCTGCAGGGGGGTTGGACTGAATGATCTCTAAAGGTCCCTTCCAACCCTACCATTCTGTGATTCTGTGATACAGCTCCCATAAGCAAGCAGCTTGGAGTCTCACTGACAGGGCAATTCCACTTTAACACAATGCCTCTATAGCTGGCTTCCTGACACTATTCCACAAGCTGCTGCAATAGAAGAAATGCACTCAGAAGGCAGAAGAGCACTCCAGGTGACACTCACTGACCTCAGAGAAAGGTGTTGGGAGTTACTCTCAGCAACAAGCTTTGATCTACCTTCAGTGCAACTAAAACACAGCGTGCCAGCGCTTCAGGGTTTTACTTCAAGCGCAGTTCTGTCAGACTCAAGGACCTCACCAGTGACCACCACACCATCAATACACCTTTCTTGATTTCATTTGAAGAAAATATAAAACAAAACAATCTTCCTCCATTTTGCATTGCTCGGTTTAGTTACCTGTCTCTCTCAGATTGCCAGCTGTTCAATGTTATCTTCTCAGGAAACTCAGTTGGTTTCAGTGGCTTTTCTTGAGAATTCAGAAGGTGCTCAAGAAGTTTCCCTTCACCTAAGGCAGAAGAAAAGGTCACATTTACTGTTAAGTTTTTATGAAAAACAAAATCAATTCGACCAATGACAGTGACTAAGTTAGTGAGCAGACCTCAAGTTTTTCATTAGTCTATATCAGCTTCCTTAAACCTGACAATGAATGGTCATTCATTGTCTGAAGGCTGTGCTGTCATTCAGCGGGATCTCAGCTGGCTTGAGAGTTGGGCAGAGAGGAGCCTCATGAGGTTCAACAAGGGCAAGTGCAGAGTTCTGCACCTGGGTAGGAATAATCCCACCAGCAAAAGCAGGGATTGACCTGCTGGAGAGCAGCTCTGCAGAGAGAGACCTGGAAATGCTGGTTGATAATAAACTGACCATGAGCCAGCAATGTGCCCTTGTGGCCAAGAAGGCCAATGGCAGCCTGGGATGCAGCAAGAAGAGTGTGGGCAGAAAGTTGAGAGAGGTTCTGCTTCCCATCTACTCTGCCCTGGTGAGGCCTCATCTGGAGTCCTGTGTCCGTTTCTGGGCTCCTCAGCTCAAGAGGGACAGGGAACTGCTGGAGAGAGTCCAGCACAGGGCACCAAGATGATCAGGGCACTGGAGCATCTTCCTTATGAGGAAAGGCTGCAGGAACTGGGGCTGTTTAGTCTGGAGGAGACTGAGGGGGAATCTCATTAATAGTTACAAATATCTAAATGGTACGTGTCAGGAGGTTTGGGCATCCCTTTTTTCTATGGTATCTGGTGACAGGACAAGGGGTGATGGAAAGAACCTGGAACACAAACAGTTCCATTTAAACAATAAGGTAAAACTACTTAACTGCTGAGGTGAGGGAGCCCTGGCCCAGGCTGCCCAGGGAGGATGTGGAGGCTCCTTCTCTGGAAGCCTTCAAAACCTGCCTAGACATGTTCCTGTGTGATCTGATTTAGCTGGGATCTGCTTTGGCAGAGGATTGGACTAGATGATCTCTAAAGGTCCCTTCCAACCCCTACCATTCTATGAATCTGTGATTTTATGGTTCAGGAAACATTTTAGTGAGCAGTCACATGGAGATGCTATAGGTTAGACCAGCACTGTCACCAAGTCTTAAGCGACTTACCCACAACATTAACCCACCCCAAACATGCTTTCAATGATTCTGTATACATGTATTTAAGTGCCAACAACCCAACAGCTCAGATTACATGAGAACCACACAAAGTAAACCTCAGGCCATACTATTCATGGCAGTGGAAGACAGGAGTATCTTACTCACAGTACCTTTACATGTGGATTTGGAATTATTATCCTTTTCTGTTACAGGGTTTTCTTTTGCTGAGATTTTCACACTTTTTGATACAGGTTCTGGAACATATCTCCGAGGAACAGGTGTCTTTAGAAGAGATCTTTGGGTATGAATGCCATGACTGTGAAATTGGCTTGGATATGCTTCAGGGAAAACAAAAAAATAATGGTATTTTAAAATAACAATTGTCAGCAGTTTTCTTAAGAGGAAAACAAATCTAGAAAAAAAAAACATGCAAATGTTATGAGGTTTTCATAAATATGCAAAACATTACAGAAACAGAACAGGAAGAAAGTTTCATACTCACAAGTGCTATTATAAAGAGATTGAGAGTTGGGCTTGAGAGTTGGGAAGAGAGGAACCGCATGAGGTTCAACAAGGACAGGTGCAGAGTCCTGCATCTTGGAAGGAACAAACCCATGCACCAGCACAGGCTGGGGATTGACCTGCTGGAGAGCAGCTCTGCAGAGAGAGACCTGGGAGTGCTGATTGACAATAAACTAACCACGAGCCAGCAGTGTGCTCTCGTGGCCAAGAGGGCCAATGGCATCCTGGGATGCATCAAGAAGAGTGTGGCCAGCAGGGCAAGGGAAGTTCTGCTTCCCCTCTACTCTGCCCTGGTGAGGCCTCATCTGGAGTCCTGTGTCCAGTTCTGGGCTCCTCAGCTCAACAGGGACAGGGAACTGCTGGAGAGAGACCAGCACAGGGCCACCAAGATGATCAGGGGACTG